>JAKDEW010000011.1:12344452-12414452 GCA_021963965.1 Artemisiospiza belli
CTGCCCCCATCCCGCCTCCCCAGTTCAGCCCCCAGACTCAGCATGTCGTGTGGAACGGTCTCAAACATCACTTATTAATAATCACATATTATGTGAGATGCCCAGTATTGATTTAAACCCAAGGGCAACTTTTGGAGGAGCAGGTTTAATTTATAGAAACTCTGATGTCTGATAGCAATAAATAATTAGGCGATCGCAAGAAAAGGGATCAGAGGGCTCTACCCTCCCGACTCCAGCTGGCTGCTCATGTCCTGCTAATAAATTGGTTAATAAAAGGAGAAAGAAAGCCTGGATTCTGGGGTTATAAAAACAAATGACATTTTTATGTTTAGTGGACAGGAAGAACTGGGAAGGCAGAGAAGTCAGACGGGTGCACCGGGCATCACTCTGCGTTCACCATCTGAATTTCTTAATGACATTCTCATTAAAAGTTCTCGCTGCCAAGTGCTGTTTGCTTTGCCCTCAGAACTGCCTGCATTAATTAAAGTAACTTGCTTGGAAGTTGTGTACCTGCAGCGTGGTTCCCCATCACTGCAGCGGGCGGAGCGTGGGCTCTGCCTCACCCAGGCCGCGCTGGGCTCCTGTGCCAGAGGCTCCCTGCGACAGGCACCTGTCAAACCTGCTCCAGCACATGTTGGGGATGCTGATTCCCAGCAAATCTTGGTGCATGGCGCTTACAGCCGGTCTGACGGGCTGAGCCATGCCCATCCCTGCGGGCACTGTCCTGCATCACCTCCCACTGCACCCTGCAGCTGAGCAGTGTCAGTGCCTCCCTGCTGCCCCCGAGCCGGGATGAGGTCTTGGTTCCCCAAGCCAGGATGAGCTCTTGGTTCCCCGAGCCAGGATGAGCTCTTGGTTCCCCAAGCCAGGATGAGCTCTTGGTTCCCTGAGCCAGGATGAGCTCTGGGTTCCCCGAGTCAGGATGGGCTCTTGGGTTCCCCCGAGCCAGGATGAGCTCTTGGTTCCCCGAGCCAGGATGAGCTCTGGGTTCCCTGAGCCAGGATGGGCTCTTGGGTTCCCCAAGCCAGGATGGGCCTCCTGGGCTCCCCGAGCCGGGATGAGCTCTCGGGTTCCCCAAGCCAGGATGAGCTCTTGGCTCCCCGAGCCAGGATGGGCTCTTGGTTCCCCAAGCCAGGATGAGCTCTGGGTTCCCCTGAGCCAGGATGAGCTCTTGGCTCCCCGAGCCAGGATGGGCTCTTGGTTCCCCAAGCCAGGATGGGCCTCTTGGGTTCCCCGAGCCAGGATGGGCTCTCGGGTTCCCCAAGCCAGGATGGGCCTCCTGGGCTCCCCGAGCCAGGATGAGCTCTCAGTTCCCCGGTGATGCCCTCAGCCCCTCCACGGTGCCGCAGCCAGTGGAGTCCCGGTGCTGTGCAGCAGCCAGCCATCCATAACCTGCAGCCCGAGCAGCCAGGGCAGGAGCGGCGGCCGTGCCCTCGCTGCAGGAGCGCTCGGCCACCCGTGCAGGGCCCTGGCAGCGTCGCTGGGGCCCGTGCTGGAAGACGCCGGGTTTGCAGCGGGTCTGGGCAGGCAGCGCAGCGGGTGCAGGGCCCTGTGAGTGCCAGCGGGCAGCCCGGGTGGGCACAGGCCGGTCGGCGGGCACGGATGGATGGGCACGGGCGGCACAGCCCTGCAGCCAGCCTGGCCTCCCTGGACGCGCTGGCAGCCTGACCGCTCGCTGCCCGCCCGGCCCGAGCCCTCGGCCTTCCCTCCCCGCCAGGAAAGCTGCGCCTAAAGGCCGTGAGGAATCGCCTGGCTGCACTGAAAGATCTTCGGGGCAAGAAACCAAATAAAATCTTCATAGTGATGAAGTGAAAAATAAAACATGGTTTAAGAAAATGGTCCTTTTCTTTGCCGCTGGGGGGAGGGGTCCAGAAGGGAACACAGACAAAGGTGCTGAAGGTCTCAATCATCCCACTGCTTAATTATTCTATCTCTCAGAAGGCATCTCCAGGCAATTAGAATAATCATTCATGCCTCTGCTTTACAGGGACTCTCGCATTCTTCCCGTGAAGCATCAGAGCTGGATTGTAATATTTTTTTTAAACTTTAACAGTGACCTGCAACTAAAAGAAAAATAAAAGTTTTTTGAAATATTAGTTTAATAAGACATGAGAATAATATTAAGGATATGAGCCTCCCTTATTTATTATTTATATGTATAGTGTGATTTAGAGATGCACTTGAACCAAGCAAGTCACTACCAAAGAGTGGATCTATCCCTCTCTATATATATTAAAAAAACCTACAATATTCGCCTGGAGATTCTGTCCACATATTCGGAGATTGTGATTTAACATACACAGTTTATCAAGGCTGGTGTGCTGCACACAGAGGCTGGGGTTTTATGTAAGGGTATAAATAATCAATGCACATAGCAACTTTAAATTACTGCTAATGTGTTTTACTTATGTTCCCACTAGAACAATATGTGAAATAACAGGGAGTTGCTAGGCACACGCTTGACAAATAATATCCATGCGTTTCCATTTTTATTATTTTTATACATTTCTTATTAAGCCAAGTGGGGCAGTTCAGGCCCATGCAGCCGCCCGGCCCTCGCTGCCGGATCACAGTGGTGTGACTGGAGGGGAATGCAGCGGGGCTGGCAGGGCTGGGCTGTGGCGCTGGCACTGGCACTGGCACTGGCACTGACACTGGCACTGGAACTGGCACTGGCGCTGGCACTGGAACTGGCACTGGCACTGGCACTGGAACTGGAACTGGCACTGGCACTGGAACTGGAACTGGCACTGGAACTGGAACTGGCACTGGCACTGGAACTGGCACTGGCACTGGAACTGGCATTGGCACTGGAACTGGAACTGGCACTGGCACTGGAACTGGAACTGGAACTGGCACTGGCATTGGCACTGGCACCGGCACTGGCACTGGCACTGGCACTGGCACTGGCACTGGCACCGGCACTGGCACTGGCACTGGCACTGGCATTGGCACCGCCGGGCTGGCAGCTGGGCTGTGTCACCAGAACCAGCGCTGGCACCGGCACTGCAGGGCTGGGCTGTGACAGCAGCGCTGCCCCAGGCAGTCTGTGCCAAAGGCTGGGTCCCTCCAGCAGGCCCTGCTTTGGCAGCTGCTGGGCACACGCTCCGTGAGGACAAGGGCACCTCACCTGGCGTGCTCCAAAGAGGCCGTCCGCAGAAACCCCAGTGTTAAACGTGCACTAGTAGGAGAGCACTTGACTAGGAAGGAGGACAGATTTGCTCTAAAGCATGTAATCATCTCATCTGCGCGCTCTAGAGCTCTTACAAAACCTTCTCTGCACTTAAGCAATGGGTATGTGAGGAGCAGGGAGCACTGCTCAGAGCCTGCCCCCCATCCCCAGCCCCCCCAAATCCCAGCGGGGAGCTTTCCATTAAAACTACTTAGCAGACAATAACTATTTCTTTGTAAACAAGTCTTTGCGTGTTTATTACTATGTCACCATCAATGCCATACAGCTTTGTACTGTGTTTAATGGAAGAAAATTAACAGAGTGTTTTGAAACCCACTCCACATAGAAATGCAAATGGATTTCCCGGGGCACACAGGCTGGCGCTGTCCCTGGAGCGATCGGTGCCCCCTGGACATTGCCACAACCTCCATTCTGGCGATACGAACCCCCTTCACTGCATTGTCCTCACAACGCAAACGTCGTTTCTCTCAGTGGGAGCAGAGTCCAGCGTCACGCTGTTAATGTTAATGGAAAGACTTACCTCAGTCTCCGTGAGAGCTCAGGCAGCCCCAGAAATGATACCCAGATGAAATGAGTGTCACATGGGACTGGCAGCTCACAGGACCTTGTTGTTGGGGGTGAAATAACAGCTGCCGATGAAGAGTGTAGCTGTGTTATGGAGAATATTAATTTGGTCAATGTGATGATCAAGATTATCCCTAAGATGTACTTCCAAAGAGTGGGCAGCTGTGAGTGCCCAGTGCAGCAGCAAGGGGCCCCCGAGGGCTGTGCCGGGCCGGTGCCACCAGTGATGCCACTGTCCCTGCCAGGACACTGCCCAGGGCTGGTACCAGCCACCAGGGCACACACACCCGTCCCCACACAGGGGGAAGGACGTCAGCCCTCAGCACAGGCCCTGGCACGCGGGGAAAACACCCCATTGCAGGGAAAAGCAGCTTTGGATCTTTAATTAAAAAACAGGGTTCACAGCACCGGGGCATTGACTTCCCCCAGTTAATCTCCATCACTTCATTTCACCACCAACTTCCATACTCTACAAAACTGCTGGAGACAATTTTTATTGATTGCTCTTCAAGCCGTCAAAAGCGTCCCTGGCTGATCATATGTTACCCCCAGACACCTTGTGCATTTCAGATAATAACTTGGTGCTCTACAGAAGAAATGAATTGGATGTGCAGTCAGTAACTGTCCAAGTGAATCATGTTACTATATGTCAGCAGCCCAGGCTCTGACTATCATTTTAACAGAGAGAAATCCGCTATTTTCATGGCTGTTTGAAATTATTTTCCAGATGAATAAGATATAACAACAACTACTTACAGTAAAGAATAATATGGGGAATCTGTTTGCTACTTGGAAACAAATCTTTCCAGTGTAATGCTGTTTAATATTATTTAATCTGTAACTATGAACATGAAATTTTGAGACTAGCTTTCATGTAGTACAAAAAGCTTGTGATGTGGGGGAGTGGGAAGCTGGAGTTGGTATGGGTGATGGGTGGTACTTGCTCTCTTATAACTGCAAATACAGTAATTCATACACAAAATGGAACATTGCTAAAATGAGGTTGACAGTGATGCATCCTGTTGCCAGTCATTGGCAGTGAAGGTTTATTTTGCATGAACAATTACCATGTGCCAGGCTGACTTCCTTTTTCCGGGGTGTTTGGAGTGTGTGTTTTGCTCGGAATTGCTGCAAATAACTGCAAATGGATTTTGTGAGGTTGAAAAGAAGGAAATAATTTAGCAGCTCTTACCAACCTGGGAACTCGTTATCTATACAAGCCTTGTTTTTTCTGTAGGATTGGCCTAACACATTCCCCAGGCCTGACCCTGGCAGGGCCGGGCTCTTGGGCAGGCAGGGCACAGGGGGTGAGTGGTGGGCACTGCCAGGCCTGCGGGCACCCTGGGCTCCCTGGGCAGCTCCCCAGGGCACAGACAGGGCACAGGGGGTGAGTGGTGGGCACTGCCAGTCCTGCGGGCACCCTGGGCTCCCTGGGCAGCTCCCCAGGGCACAGACAGGGCACAGGGGGTGCGTGGTGGGCACTGCCAGTCCTGCGGGCACCCTGGCCTCCCTGGGCAGCTCCCCAGGGCACAGACAGGCAATGGAGTGTGGGCACTGTCAGGCCTGCAGGCACCCTGGGCTCCCTGGGCAGCTCCCCAGGGCACAGACAGGCAATGGAGTGTGGGCACTGCCAGTCCTGCGGGCACCCTGGGCTCCCCGGGCAGCTCCCCAGGGCACAGACAGGCAATGGAGTGTGGGCACTGCCAGGCCTGTGGCACTGACGGATCTGCTGCAGGAAACCCCCACCCACAGCCGGAGCAGGAGCAGCTGTCCCTCTCACTGCCTTGTCTCCTGCTTTACAGAAGACTAATGAGAGGGATTGTTTGACTGATATCAGCCTGCTTTCCCAGCCCATCACACGCAGTTTCCCCTCAAGAGTTTCAGACTCCGTAAGCGGCTTTATAGCCCCACCTCAGGCAGATGCCTGCTGCTCCTGACCACTCCATTGCGCCCCGGCTTCTTGTAAGAAAGGGCCCCAAAAGGACATTTCCTCAGGAAACAACTGGCCTGTCGCTTCTGCAGGGGCTGAGTCCAGAGGCAGGAATACAACCCCCGCTGCCTGGCTCAGCCCTGGCAATGTCTCCAGTGTGTCCAGAACCAGGTGGCACCATCCTGGGAGAGAGTGGCCTGCTCCTCATGTACTCAGGAGTTCTGAGAGCCGTGTCACAGCTGTGTGTTACAGCAGGCAAAATGGTGGAAATAGAGAAAAGGAGGTTTGCTGGCATGGAGAAGGTCTGGGGCTGCCTGCAGCTGGGTTCCTTAGGACAAGGGTCCCACCAATGCTGAGCTGCAGCTCATCATCTCCACACCGTGGAGTCCTTTTACTGAAAGGGTTAAATATGTCATGAGCCATAACTGCTGCAAAATAGCAATTCACTCCTTGGGTGGGTGAAAAAAAGGTGGTTGAGGCAAACCACATTTATTCTGGTGAGTCCTGGTGTTTTTCTGGGTCCAGAGGCAGGACCTATTTGCATGCATTACATGAGCACAGCCATCCCAGCTGGGTGCTAGGAGCAGTTTGCCACCCCTTACTGCACCGGTCCAACACCAGCGCAAGAGCCAGCGCCCTGGAGAGGTGATCCCACCCAAACGTGGCTGCAGGGCACCCCAAGCAGAGGGACCTTTTCCATGAGTGTCCCTTTTCCTGCAGAGCCTGTCCCAGCCCAGGCTGGGGCACAGAGCAGCCCCCACAGGTGGGATGGGGGCGGGATGGGCCGGGCACGTGCCAGCAGTGTTTTGGGCCTGGCACGATGGAACACCACCAACTTCCCTCCCTCCCTCCCTCCCTCAATCTGTTCCTCAGCTTCTCAGCTTCCCGCACTGGTCCCTGATGTTCTGTCACAGGCTCCCGGTGGGAGCTGGAAGCAGAAAATGGTCCTGCCACTCGCGTCGGCTCAGCCTGCTCATGTTCCAGCTGGTAAGTCATAAAGAAATGGTAAAACACAACCCCCTCAGGGCTGCTGGGAGCTGGATCGAGTTTTTCCATCTCTCCCCAGAGACTGCTCTTTATTCTCACACTGACAAAACTAATGGTCTGGCTGGTGTGACAGTGACAGAGCGGCCAGTGGCGCCAGCCCCACCAGCGCGGTGTCAGCGTGACGGCCGGACCCCCGTCCCGCTCTGGGGACAGCTCCCAGCCTCCCGTGCCGACACGGGCCCGGGCTCCTCGCAGACAGAGATCGTGTTTGCAGATAAATATTTAATTTTTAAGAATGAAATCTTAATTGCTGCACTGGCTCGCACAGTGAGGCTGTAAGGCAGCGTCCCCACACTGGGGCAGGTGCAGTGTTTGGGGTCTCTGCATCTGCCGGCCCCACTGCAGAGGGGGCTCCCCTCACAGCAGCCCCTGTGGCTCTCTGTGCTCTTTGGGAGCTGCACTGTGCAGGTCCCAGAGCAGCCAGCCGTGCCAGGTGAGGCAGTGGTGAGAGGCGGCTGTGCCCAGGCCTGGCAGGTCCCTGCTGGTGCCACTTGGCCAGGCTGGGCTGGGCAAGGGGATGCCTGCACACGTGTTCCTCCATCATTTAATCTGGAGTGATGCATATAGAAATTTAGATCAGGCAGCTTGACATTCCTGACTGCTGAGGCTGTGAATCGATGGCCTCTCTACTCCCTGCCGGGGAGATCGATTCCCCAAGCACAATGGATTGGTTTCATCACTTTGGTTTCACCTTGTCAAAGTCATGTCTGATTTACTTTAGTCTGGAGGGCAGCTTTTAAGTATTTCATTGCATTTTGTAATCTGGCTGTGTGCCTTTGCTAACCACACTGCCCTCTGTGAGGCTGGGGTGCACCTGGCAGCAGGTTGGACAGTTCTTCCCACAGCAAACCACCAGCTTGGTCCGGGCAGGCCAGCTCACAGCATCCCTGTTGGCAGGGAAACCTTGCCAAGACTCAGAAGCAGCTGGGAAACCTCCCTGGGATTGTTTGTTCTGGAAGAGTCCTGGGGCTGTCCTGACCAGGAGGATGCTCAGTCCAGTGGCAGCATTCAGGCTGCTTGAGAAAACAAAGTTTTGCAGTTTTGCTTCCTTCCCCAAAAGACATGAAAATGGAACATGTTACTGGATCTGGCATGGCTGTAGCTCTCCCAGGAGTGATGCAGCCAGTCCTGCAAGCTTCCTGGTGTCTGGTTGTTAGAAAATCATTTTCCTGGTGCTTGGTTTGGCCCAAGTTCTGCTTTGTCCAATTACACTCCTGGGTGAGTTTCCTGAATGCAAGTATTGATCACTCTTCAGACAGGTTTTCTGTCTGGTCTCTACGTTACCTCTGCTCTTCTTCAGGCAATCCATTATATTTTTATAGCCATGGGTATTATTAATCAATATACAGTAGCAATCTAATTGATTTGTCCAAGGCTCTCCGTCTGCAGCCGTCGGTGATCAGGAGGGTCAGGCTGTGTGTGCAGCTGGGGAGCAGGCGTGAGGTCCCCACGAGGTGAGGGGCAGCTCCAGGCCCCTTGCAAGCACCTCCATCACACTCCTCCTGTGGTGCCTGCAGTGCCATACTCTGACCCCCTCCCCGCTGCTCATTACCATTATTTATCTCTCATGGATGCATCTGGAGGCCACAGGAAGGGTCAGGGAACATTTGTACAGAGAATTAGCAGTAATTTTTCAGGGGAGAAATATATATCTCTGCTTTATGCAGAGCTCGGTGGGGTAAGCGGGCTGGGAGCCGAGCTCCTCCCTCCACCTGCTCCATCTGTCACTGCTCCCACACCGCCAGCGCTGCATCCCCTCTGCTGAGATGGACGCCCTCAACTTCTGATACTCTCATGGGCAACAATAAATGTTTGTGATTGGAAAGGCCCCTGGGGATGCTCCAGCACTGCCACGGTGGTGAGAGGGTGCAATTCTGCAATTCCGTGTATGAAGAACGGGGAGCCCAGCCCAGCCCCACTGCAGCCCACGCCAGCCAAGCCAGGCAAGGGCGGCTGGCAGCACCCAGCTGGGCCAGCACCAGCTTGGAGCCCAGTGGGCACACAAGGGTTAATTTGGGAAGATCTGTGTTGATAATAAAGCTGCTTTTTCCTGGCGATGATATGATCGGAGCAGGGTTGCTATGGCAACAGTGGCTCTAGAAACCGCCCCCCCCCCCGACTGCTGTGGCTTCTCCCAAGCCATGACGAGCCCACCCACCACCATCCCTGCCCACACCCACCCTCCCACACCCCCCGCCCGACCCCGGCCCACCAGCCCACCCCACAGCCCGCCCCACGCTGCACCCACCGCGCCATCCCCTGTGCGCCCCACCCTGCCCTACACCACTGCCCTGTCCGCTGCCACTGCCAGGCCCTGCTGGTACCCAGGGGTGCCAAGGGCACCAGGCAGCCGTACTGGCATGGGACAGGGCCCTCAGTGCAGCCCTGTGTTGGTGCCTTCCCGCCTGCCCTGAGCTGCCCTCTGGGCACAGCAATTCTCTCACCCTTTCCCACTCCTCAAAGTCCAGCTTTGCTGTGTCCGCAGCAAGGTGCCCACAGGGTACCCTGGTGGCCCCTGACTGTCAGGAGCTGGCCAGGACCACCAGCACCACCATGGCACAGGGCTCAGCCCATGGCCTGGCGCTGCCAGGGCCTGTGCCCCGTTCTGGGCCTGGGCTCGCTCCTGTGGGCGCTGCCAGGGCCTGTGCCCCGCTCTGGGCCTGGGCTGGTTCCTGTGGGCGCTGCCAAGGCCTGTGCCCCGCTCTGTCACTGGGCTCACTGCTGTGGGTGCTGCCAGGGCCTGTGCCCCTTCTGTCCCTGCTGCTGTGGGCACTGCCAGGGCCTGTGCCCCGCTCTGGGCCTGCTGCTGTGAGCGCTGCCAGGGCCTGTGCCCTGCTCTGTCACTGGGCTCACTACTGTGGGCACTGCCAGGGCCTGTGCCCCTTCTGTTCCTGCTGCTGTGGGCACTGCCAGGGCCTGTGCCCCCCTCTGTCACTGGGCTCACTGCTGCGGGTGCTGCCATGGCCTGTGCCCACTCTGGGCCTGGGCCCGCTGCTGTGGGTGCTGAACCACCCTGACATGGTGCTCACTGAATCACGCACCCTCCTTCCTCCTCTCCCTTCCTCCCTCACCCATTAATGAAATGAAATAAATTTTCCATTTTTAAACGTGAAGTTTTAAAAAAGAGCTGCAATTCTGCGCACATGCAATTCCCAGCGGGAGGGGAGAGCGGAAGCGGGGCCCTTGTGCTAAATACAGAACAAAGCCTTCTGTCTGAAAATACCTACGAGGAGCTAACAAATGCTAATGACAAAATAATGTATGGGGGGTTTAACGCTGGATGCTTTTTATCAGCAAATTAGCACAGTTATTATGCTGCAAATGCATTTAACAATAATTTGTTTCAATAACTGTAGAACTGGTATTTTAAAAAATATACACCATATTTAGAACACTTCATCCATGAAGGACCATTATTGTTTTTTCCTCCCCAGAGAGTTATAAAGGTCTCTCTTACAAGTGAAAGAAATACAATCATCACCCTTCACAGCTCAGTTACTCTCTTTTATTTTATTCAGAGCCATTTAAAGTTTGTGTTTTTAAAGGAAAAAGAGCAAGTGTCTTTAAAGGGTCAGGGCTGGAGAGGGCTCTGGGACCCGGGTGCAGGCTTGTCTGGGATTGCAGGTGTGGTGGATGGGTGAGCCCAGAGCACGGCATGAGCAGGATGCAGGCGCGGGGCAGAGGGCAGGTGATGTGCCAGTGCCTTGGGCACCCTGCGGGCACTGCGCCCCACCAGTGCTCACCGGGCACTGCTCTGCGCCCCACCACTGCTCACCGGGCACTGCTCTGCGCCCCACCAGTGCTCACCGGGCACTGCTCTGCGCCCCACCACTGCTCACCGGGCACTGCTCTGCGCCCCACCAGTGCTCACCGGGCACTGCTCTGCGCCCCACCAGTGCTCACCGGGCACTGCTCTGCACCCCACCACTGCTCACCGGGCACTGCTCTGTGCCCCACCACTGCTCACCGGGCACTGCTCTGTGCCCCACCACTGCTCACCGGGCACTGCTCTGCGCCCCACCAGTGCTCACCGGGCAGTGCTCTGTGCCCCACCAGTGCTCACCGGGCACTGCTCTGTGCCCCACCACTGCTCACCGGGCACTGTGCCCCACCACTGCTCACCGGGCACTGTGCCCCACCAGTGCTCACCGGGCACTGCTCTGTGCTAGGGCAGCTCTGCAGGATGCCCCATCCCTGCTGGCCCTGCAGCAAGGCAGGAACAGGCAGCAGGCTCTGAACGGGGCAGGGGGACGGGGCTGCCCACGGGCAGGGCAGTGCTGCTCTGCAGCAGCCTCCTGTTTACAGCCCAGCGCCCAGTCACAAACCATTAAGGAAGGAAAACAGCTACATCGACACTCGCCCCAAGCGAATTCATGAGTAAATCAGCTGCTTTTAAAATTTCACTGAGCATGAAAGTTCACCTTTAAAATCCACATAAACCACAGCTGTTCCCAGGGCATCTAAGGCACAATCCCAGGGGAGGGGATACATTCAAATGTGCAACACAAGCACAGGGCTGTCAGAAAGCTGAGGTTGCATCCATGCCTTCAAACCCTTTCCTGCTCCAGGCGGTCAAAAGTGGCAGCCAGCACCCACGAGCTGTGTGCTGCTGCCTGCAGAGCTGCAGCTCGGGGTGCTGCTGCCAGCTGCAGCCAGGAAATGCTGCACCAGTTGGCTTGCTGGGCTGTATGGGAGCAGGACCCTTTCTGGGCTGTATGGGAGCAGGACCCTTTCTGGGCTGTATGGGAGCAGGATCTTTCTGGGCTGGATAGGAACAGGATCTTTCTGGGCTGTATGGGAGCAGGATCTTTCTGGGCTGTATGGGAGCAGGATCCTTGCTGGGCTGTGTGGGAGCAGGACCCTTGCTGGGCTGTATGGGAGCAGGACCCTTGCTGGGCTGTATGGGAACAGGATCCTTGCTGGGCTGTATGGGAGCAGGACCCTTGCTGGGCTGTATGGGAGCAGGACCCTTTCTGGGCTGGATAGGAACAGGATCCTTGCTGGGCTGTATGGGAGCAGGACCCTTGCTGGGCTGTATGGGAGCAGGACCCTTTCTGGGCTGTATGGGAGCAGGATCCTTGCTGGGCTGTATGGGAGCAGGACCCTTTCTGGGCTGTATGGGAACAGGATCCTTGCTGGGCTGTATGGGAGCAGGACCCTTGCTGGGCTGTATGGGAGCAGGATCTTTCTGGGCTGTGTGGGAGCAGGATCCTTGCTGGGCTGTATGGGAGCAGGATCCTTGCTGGGCTGTATGGGAGCAGGATCTTTCTGGGCTGTATGGGAACAGGATCCTTGCTGGGCTGTATGGGAGCAGGATCCTTGCTGGGCTGTACGGAAGCAGGATCCTTGCTGGGCTGTATGGGAGCAGGACCCTTTCTGGGCTGTATGGGAGCAGGATCCTTGCTGGGCTGTATGGGAGCAGGATCCTTGCTGGGCTGTATGGGAGCAGGATCCTTGCTGGGCTGTATGGGAGCAGGATCCTTGCTGGGCTGTATGGGAGCAGGATCTTTCTGGGCTGTATGGGAGCAGGATCCTTGCTCCAGGAGAAGCTGCAGCCAGGATCCAGGATCCAGGAGAAGCTGCAGCCCAGGCAGCAGTGAGCGCTGCTCCCCTCAGTAAGGCCACACCAGGAATTCCCAGGAAGTGCCAGTGCAGCACTTCTTCAGTCCTCTGGAGAGTTCTGGCTGCTTGCTGGGGAGCCAGCTCAGCTCTCAGCTCACCCAGCAAGCACTGCTGGCTGATAAAATCAAACAATAACTTCCAGGACAGTCTACTCACACCATAAACAGCTGAAAGAAAATCCATCTCTTCTCCATGCAAAACCACTGATGAGTTCATGAACTGTGCTGGGCAATAAATCACTTGTGCTTATGCAGGAGAGCCGAGGTTTTTGGGTTCCTAATAGGCACTCTGACAACGTGATTGCTCCATATTTCTCTGTAGCTGTCACCTTTGCAGGCCTGTCAATGCTCCTAATCTTTTTTCATCGCAATGTCAAGTTTTGGTAAGTGAAGAGGTGGAAGGTGGGATGGGATGGGATGTGAGCAATACTGGGACCAGTTTCCTGAGGCGCTCCTGGAGCCCTGTCCCTCCTGTCAGGAGCCCACCCCTGGCTGCTGCCCTGCTGAGGGGCCGTGGGGGCTGCAGAACGCAGGCAGAGGGGCTGGGGCCAGCTCCCAGCTCCCCTCCCTGCTCCCTGCCATCCTCCCCCTCTCGCTGCCCTTTCTCTGTTCTCCATCCTCTGCCTCTTCCTCCCACCAGACCCACCAATGCACAGGCTCTGTTCCCATGGGGAGACAGCCAGTGCTGAGCCACCAACGCAGACCAGAAAACATACTTTTAATATTCAGCATCTGGATAGACAATAAAAACTGGGACAAATAATCTAGTTGAGGCAATTACCTTAGCATAAATGTATATATTATTTATAAATGGCTTTGAATATATAAATAATATTGATAAAATTTGCATGAGTAAAAAGAGACATAATTACCAAATGATGCCTTAGAGCAGTGTATCCTGCTGGCTGCTTGCTGCCCTGATTCTCATCCAGTGGACCCTGCCCCAGTCCTCTTGTCCTGCTAAAAATATGACACACACATTTACCTGAGCTAAAAAATAGAGCCTTAAACAAGGAAAGCAGTTTAGAAAAGTCAGTGCTGTCTGAGCAGCTTTGGCTGAGTTTTGAGTGAGATTTTAGGATTCAGTGTTTCCTGGGGATGTAATTCAGGACAGGTTCCAGAGATCTGCAGAGACAAAAGTGCATTATCCAGCCCTGGGGGCCACGGGGCTGTGCCCTCAGGAATGCTGAGGTGTCCCTGCCCTGCTGCCAGCACTCACCACCGTCCCTGGGTGCCACAGCCCCGACCTGCTCTTCTCCTGCCCATGAACGGACCAGGAAACTCTGTGGGCTTTAACTGGAACCACGAGTGGCTCTCGTAAAGTTAAATTCAGCAGCAAAGGGAGCACACAAACAGCAGAGCATAAAGAGGAGCAGTGAGCTGAGCACTTGCTGGTGCCCGAGCCGTGGCGAATGAAGTTGTCTGAGCCTGGCGTGTCCCACACGCGGCTCTTTAATAAAACTGGCTGAGATTTGTTGATAAGCCTGAAGCAAAGTCAATGTAAAGTGTCAATCCCGCCTGTTCACAGGAGCCTTTGGGGGTCAAGCTGCTTCCTCGCTATGATGGTCGTATCACTGATATGTCAGCCGCGTGTTAACTGTTTTCTTGTGGCTCCCGCTCAGATCACACGCGAGATGCAGATAAGGCAAGGCAGAGGGCTGGGGCCAGGCTGTGCCGTGCCGCTCCGTGCCGTGCTGTGCCAGCCCTGTGGGCCTTGGCAGGCTGTGCTGCAGCCCCTGGCCGGGCCTGGGTGGCAAAGGCGGCCGGCGGCACCGACACACGGGGGGGGAGCCACGGGCACTGAACCCAACTTGGCCCGTGGGTTCCACCACCCGTGCCAGGCTGGGCCAGGCGGCATGAGCATCTAATGGCTGCACAGGCTGCACTAAGTGAAGCTGAGAGAGAAGAAATCCAAAGAAGTGGGGTTTAATTAAGTATCAACCAAGATTTATGCAACTTTCTCTCGCCATCATAAATATTAATAAGGAGCAAGTGGTGGCTCTGTGTGGCAGGCACTGTCGAGCCATGAAGGGACGTTAATTCCAGGCTCTTTGAGACGGACTAAGCGTGACACAGAGCCTCTTTGATTTGGAATATTCCTTGGGTTTAAAAGTTAAATAACATGAGGGGGGATTTAGTGGGTAGTAAACCATTAGTGAGGCTGGGATTTAAACTCCAGTACGCATGTCGTGTATTTCACATTGCCAAACTGATTAATGGCAGCATTGCCATGGGAGCTCCTTTGACAACACTGGGTGTCCTTGGCAGGATCACAAAGGCTGGGCTGGCAGTGCTGGGATGTGGGGCCACTGGAGCTTGAGTGCCTTGGGGGGCTCCCCAGGGGTGGGAGCAGGAGCAGGGACATCCAGGGCCACCCCCAGCCTCACACAGCCCGCAGGCAGGTATTAAAGGTGACACAGCTGGCCTGAGGAAGGACTTGCAGAGCCCACTAAATCTCCAGCCATCCCTTAAATAAAACTTTATGCTGGCTAATAAATTTTAATGGCACTTGTCAGTGCTTGATAACTGCAATCATTCAACAGAGGAGGAGAAGCCCCGGTGCTGGAGCACGGCTGTGCCATGCGTGGTGCCCGCCGTGCCCGCTGCGCTGCCCTCTGCACTGCTGCTTGCCACGTCCACACAGAAACAAGCAAATCCTGCAGCTCCCTCTCTCCCAGTGGCAAACCATTCCCTCCTGGTGTGCACTGAGGAACAGGCATCTTCTAGAGCTGGAAAATAACTGCCCAAGGAGAGAAGCAAAGAGTTCTGCAAATGTGTTTGAGGACAGAAAGTAAAAGCTTTTGCCTTTGGAACAATGCCATGTCTGGGATTTGGGGGAAAATTATAAAGAATAATCAAAAGGTTTTCAATTTTCAAAACTGCTTTTGAGGCCAACAGGTTTCTTGGATTTCATGAAAAAAAAAACCCAGTCAGTCGTGTGGGAACTTGTTTTTCATCAGTAATTCAAAACACTTTCCAAACTTTACTCAGGACCCTGAGCCAGGATTAACACCAGAGTTTATCCAACTGCAGCATCTCTTAGCAGCCTCCCGTGGATGTGGGGGCCTGCTGAGGCCTGGCTGCGGGGCTGAGGCACGGCTTGATGCTGAACAGCAGGGCCCTCCTGCCCTTGCCTAGGGATAGTCTCACTCGGGATGCGATGTGTTTGTGTGATGGGTTTGTGCCATGGGTTTGTGCATGGCACAGGCAGCAAGCATGGAGCACATCTGGACCAGCTCTGCACAGGCAGGAGAGAGCAGCTACCTCTGGAGCTGAAATGTAGGAACAGACTGGATTTAACCTGAGCACAGGGAACAACACGCAAGCAGCGGATCCTGAGGAAAGGATCAGCTCGCTCTGCGTAATAGCATTTCCTTCCTCCGCTCCCTCGCCCACTGCCGTGCAGCACGGCTGCACACTGAGATTTCATGTAATTTTGTTTTAGTGCAGAATTTAATGTTAAGTTTAAATATGTAATTATCTTTAATTGAAATTACATCCATGCTTTTCATTAACAAGATGCACAGAGTGAGCCGTGTAAGGCAGCGCCGTGCAGGAGCGGGGCTGTCCCGGCCCAGTCCCGCTCCGAGCGCCCACGGAGGGTGCGGGGAGCCGGGGGTGCCCCCAGCCTGCGCCCCCCGCCCGCCTCGGCCCCGCGGCGCCTTCCTGCCCATGCTCCCCGCGCCCCTCCCGGCCCTGCCGGTCCCGGCCGCGGGCCCCGTGCGCCTCGGGCCCCGTACGCCTCGGGCCCCGTGCGCCGCGGGCCGCTGGCCCCGTGTGCCTCGGGCCCCGTGTGCCTCCCCGAGCGCCTCGGGCCGCGGGCCCCGTGTGCCTCCCCGTGTGCCGCGGGCCCCGTGTGCCTCGGGCCCCGTGCGCCACGGGCCGCGGGCCCCGTGCGCCTCGGGCCGCGGGCCCAGTGTGCCTCCCCGTGTGCCTCGGGCCGCGGGCCCCGTGTGCCTCGGGCCCCGTGTGCCTCGGGCCCCGTGTGCCTCGGGCCCCGTGTGCCTCGGGCCCCGTGTGCCTCCCCGAGCGCCGCGGGCCGCGGGCCCCGTGAGCCGCGGGCAGCCCGGGGGCCGCGGACGGCCCTGCCCTGCCTCCTGCCCCTGCCCCGGGGCCCCGGGCCCGGCCCGAGCCGCGCGGAGCCGCCGCGCCGGTCACCAGGGGGTAGCATCGGCCCGCGGGCCCCGCTGCTCGGCACGGCTCGGCACCGCACGGCGGCTCCTCCCGCTGCCCCGCTCCTCCCATTCCTGCCGCTGCCCCGGCCCCGCGGCTCCTCCCGCTGCTCCCGCTGCCCCGGCACGCCGGGTCCCTCCGCCGCCTGTCCCTCTCTGTCGCTCTGCCCGTTCCCCTGCAGCTCCCGATCCCCTCGCTCCTGCTGCGTCCCCTGGCAACGCCCCGATTTGCCCGTGCCAGGGCCCAGCCATCGGTTTCTTTTCCAAAGCATTTCGATACGTGTTCCTAAAATCGCATTTCCGTAAGCGAACCCAAACCTGTATTTCACTGCGGGCCCCACCCCCGCTGTCAGGTCGCATAGCAAAAACCATCCGTTCCCGGATTCGGTCCTTTTCAGACCGTAAGGTCAGTGATTCAAGTGGACGTTAAACTAATCCAGACAGACAACGCGGTTATGGCTGTCTGGTGGCTCTTCTGGAAACCTCCACATCCTTTCAAATTCCTCGCAGAGATCGGGCCACCCACCCATCAGGGCTGAAGCCTGTGCTCCCCTGGCTGCTGCCCCAGACCTGCCTCCTCACCCAGGGCTCAGGGCTGGGTCCTCTGTCTGCGCCAACACCGTGGATCATGCATGTCCTGGGGACAGCCAGCACAGGGCAAACAGGCCGCCAGCGCTCCAGAGGAGCTCTCTAAGGGTGGCCAGTCCAGTGCCAAGCTCGGAAAAGCAAATGAAGACACTCCCAGTTGCCAGCTAAATTTAGATTTCTCTCAACAATTACTTTAAAAGCAAGGAGAAGGACCTTGCTGAGCATGACTGATCACTGCACTTCATGAACCATGCACTCAGGTCTTTGTTGCCTCCAAAGCAGTTCCTGCATCTTCTGCAAGCATGAATCCTATGGATTTATACTAAATGCTCTTCAGCCTTGTTAGCAACAGCCAGTGAGACAATCAGCACGTGCTAAAGTCCTGCTCTGACAGTGCAATCAATTAAATATCAATTAATCAGTTAATCAGTACAGAGGATACAGACAACAAGGCTATGATGGCCGGTTTCTAACCCTGCATGTTTCATGCTAGTCCCACACATGCAGCTTGACAGAATTGTTGTTTTCTTGCTGATTTCAGGTTGGGTTTCAGGCTGGGATTTCCCAGCTGTGGGGCAGAGCTGGGCCAGCATTACCAGGGCATTCCCACAGGCACCCACAAACACAGCTAAAGAGCTTCCTTCCTCCACATCTCCCGTGTTTGCACGTTCTACCATGCCCATTTTCAGACAGAAAATCACAGAGAATTTGGAGAAAAAAGTGTTCAAGAATTTTGGAATTTGCTCCTGAAAAGGATGAAACTAAATTTGCTGTGGAAGCTGTCTCAAATTCCCAGCTGTGGCAATAGGACAGATGCCAAAGCCATGGTGTCCCAGACCTTGCTCTAAGGAGTCTGTCTCCAGAGCACTCCTTGTTCTTCCTGCCTTTCTCCTTTGCTCCGTGACCTTTCACACTGGGACATCTCCCCATCTGCGTCCTTTCACCCTGTGAACCCCTGAACACTTGTGCCAGTAAAGCCAGGACAGGTGGCCCCAGAGACCTTTTCACCTCGGTTTGTCCTGCCTGTGCCTTAACCTGATTTGGATGTGTCTGTGATGTGAGTGATACACCTACCCAGAGCCCGAGACCTCCAGAAGCCACTGCTCGTTTCCATAGACCCCCATAAATGGATAACTGGCTCTTTTAATCTTGTTACTAAATTGTAATGGAATTATCCCTCTAATCCTTTGGAGCAAGAGCAGAACTCAGCCACCAATATAAAATTAAAAAAAAAAAAAACCTGCAGTAATCATAGATTTTTAAAGTATTTATTTTGTGCTGCTCTCAGATAGGCTGTATGTAAAATTTTATTTCTGAGGAATAATGCCACATAGTGCACATTGTGGCTGCTCTGTCATTAAGTCCTTTTTAATCTGCCATGTGTGTGGAGGTGCAGTGCTTTCCCATCACAGCTCCCTCCTGCCAGACTCCCCATTAATGGCGTTAGGGGATTATCAGAAAGAGGCGGAATTACCCAGCTACAGGAGGTTTTTGCTCTGATCTGCTTAGCAGCCCAGGCCATTCCAGGGCAGGAGGGCTCAGCGTGTAAGCCTGTTTCCTTCTCAGGACCATGTGCTCCTCACTGCTCTATTTTCTCACAAGAAACTTTCTAGCTGCTAAATCTGTTTAGAGTGATTGGTTCCTGCTGCTGCTCTGTCTGTCTGTCTGTCTGCTTCCTCACAGGCAGGAGCTGCCAAGCTGGGCTGTTGGCACTGCTGGCAGTGGGATGGGAGGCAGAGATGGAGCCAGCAGCAACGCTGGGAGCTGGGGCTGCCTGGGCATTGTCACAGCAAGCAGGGCAAAAGCACATTTATCCAGAAACCCCTGGCAATAGGATGGGGGATGCAGCTGGCTCTGGAGCCTGAGGTACCTGGTGCCATCAGGAAGAGGCAGCTGGTGCTGCCACGGTCAGTGCACGGAGCCATCCTGCTGTCACCCACGCTGTGCTGCCTCCGAGCTGCGCTAACAGGTTCTGCTCCTCCCCGCCCGGCCACGCTCCCAAACCCCGACTGCGAGGAGGTGCTGACACAGAGATGGGGACTGGGCAGAGGAGGGTGCTGACACAGAGATGGGGACTGGGCAGGGGGAGGTGGTGGCACAGAGATGGGGCTGGGCAGAGGAGGGTGGTGGCACAGAGATGGGGCTGGGCAGAGGAGGGTGCTGACACAGAGATGGGGACTGGGCAGAGGAGGGTGCTGACACAGAGATGGGGAGTGAGCTAAGGAAGGTGGTGACACAGAGATGGGACTGGGCAGAGGAGCGTGGTGACACAGAGATGGGGACTGGGCAGAGGAGGGTGGTGGCACAGAGATGGGGAGTGAGCAAAGGAAGGTGGTGGCACAGAGATGGGGCTGGGCAGAGGAAGGCAGTGACACACAGATGGGGCTGGGCAGAGGAAGGCAGTGACACACAGATAGGGCTGGGCAGAGGAAGGCAGTGACACAGAGATGGGGACTGGGCAGAGGAAGGTGGTGGCACAGAGATGGGGACTGGGCAGAGGAGGGTGGTGACACAGAGATGGGGACTGGGCAGGGGGAGGTGGTGACACAGAGATGGGGACTGGGCAGAGGAGGGTGGTGACACACAGATGGGGCTGGGCAAAGGAAGGTGGTGGCACAGAGATGGGGACTGGGCAGGGGAGGGTGGTGGCACAGAGATGGGGCTGGGCAGAGGAGGGTGGTGGCACGGAGATGGGGACTGGGCATCAGAGGCTGCAGCCAGGCTGGGCCAGCACAGTGAGAGGGGCTTTGTTTCCCACAGCACAACCCTGCTGGTGTGGGTGCACAAGGGAAATCACCTGGCTGGTGCAGGAGCACCCCCTGCAAACAGACAGGACATGGCCAGGAACACAGGGCCATTCCTGCGACGGTGTGAGGAGCTGCAGCCTGGTTTGCTCCCGCCTGGCACGTGGGCGAGGCAGGCAGTGGGAGAGCAGAGGGTGAGGGACGTGCCAGCGTCCTGTCACAAAGCATTTGCTGACCTTTCCATAAATATTCCTCAGAAAGGCTAAGTGCCCGGGTCAGTTGCGAGGTGCCGCGCTCAGCGCTGTGCCGGGGGCTGGTGACCAACGGCAGCTGAGCTGAGCTGAGCTGAGCTGAGCTGAGCTGAGCTGGGCACTGCGGCCCTGCCAGCGCGTGGGGGCTGCTGCTGGCACTGCCTGCCTGGGCAGGTGAGGCTTCGGGGGAACCAAGGCAGTTCTGCCCTCAAACAAGTGAATGCTGCGGAATGCAAGACATTTATGAAATGCTGCTTCCCACTTGATGGCTTTGCCTGGATTTTCTAACCCTAAATTAAAGAGGTCTTGTCCGTTCCCATTGAAAATACTGGATATGAAGTGGAAAGAGTTTAGTGGAAGGTCACATCACCTGACTTAAAGCAGCATTACATGAGGAGAAACAAAGGGCTGCACTGGCATGATTTAAAATATGACGTGTATTCCCTCTTTTTTTGTCATTTGATGGCAGAAATTATAACATGGAAAGGAAAGCTTGGAGATTCATACAGTGAATCTAATAGCCCAGGCCCTGAAAAAACTGTGCTGCTGCATTCGATCACCCCATAAGCACAGTCTGTCAGGAGGATGTCTGTGGCTGGCATGCACTTTGCCAGTTCTAACAGTCTGCAAAAAACCTGGTGGCTTCTGCCATCAGCTTAACTCTGGGTCACCCTGGCCCAGCTTGCAGTGGTGAAAATGGAGCAGATTCCATCGCACCTGGTGACAGATCCACACGGGAGTGTCTGAGCAGAGGAGGCTGCGCTGGCCGAGCTGGGCTGGAGCGGAGCAGCTGCAGCCGCGGCTCCCCGTCCTCGCACGCCGGCCTGGCCAAGGCAGAGCCTTGCTGCACCACGAGCCTTCAGCACGCTTCCCGCTCCGTGCCCAGGAGCTGGCACGGCTCGGCAGAGCTTTCCTGCGCTCTGCCCCGCTCTGCTCCCGCGCTGTGCGCGGCTGTGCGCGCTGCTCCTGCCCGGCTCCCCTGATCCCCTGATCCCCTCCTGCTTCCTGGGGATGCTGGCACAGACCCTGCCTTGCAAAGGTGGGGTCAGGAGCTCGACACCCGCTCAGAAATGCGGGAATGCTGCGGGGGCTGGCAGCAGCGGGCTCGCTGTGCCCCGTGCTGGCACCAGCCCGCGGTGGGCCGGGGCCGCTCCGTGACAGGCAGTGCCGGAATGCTGTGCGTGGGAATGCCTCGGGCCCCGCCTGCAGAGATTTATCGACGTGCTTAACTCTTAGCAGATGAGAAATCCCATCGGGACTATGCATATGCTACAGGTTAAAGACAGGCATAAAGCTTGGAAGAGTCTAAATCTTGGATTATAAAGATTATAAATTTTCAGAGGACAAGGACAGCGTCTGTCTGGATGGCAGCAGGGTCCTGCAGGTGAAGGACAGGTCCTGCCTGCAGCTGCACCACCTCACCTTCCTCCCCGGCGGGTTCCTGGTGCCAGGACTGCCCCAGTGTGCTGCCCTCTGGGTGCCTGGCATGGCTGAGGAGCGCTGGGCAGGCTGGGGCTCGTGCTGTGGTGGCAGGGGATGCGTTCCGCAGCACACCGGCCTCAGCAGCCCAGAGGGCAGGGAATGCAATGAGAAACAGATGATTTATCCATTCCTGGAGCGCTCAAACTCATCACCAGGACTGTGGGGCAAGTAGCAGGCACCTGGTGACCAGCAGGGCCCGTGGGTGACCAGCAGAGCCCGTGGGTGACCAGCGGAGCCCAAGGGTGACCAGCAGAGCCCGTGGGTGACCAGCAGGGCCCATGGGTGACCAGCAGGGCCCGTGGGTGACCAGCAGGGCCCGTGGGTGACCAGCAGGGCCCGTGGGTGACCAGCAGAGCCCGTGGGTGACCAGCAGGGCCCGTGGGTGACCAGCAGGGCCCGTGGGTGACCAGCAGAGCCCAAGGGTGACCAGCAGAACCCAAGGGTGCAGGGCTTCACATGGGCATCAGCCCCTTGCCTGCTGCAGCCATGCCAGGGAGAGCTGATACAGCAAGAACTGAACCCAAAGCTGGGGCTGTGCCCGAGCTTTGCCAGGGCAGCCTTGCCCAGGTGCCAGGCAGCAGAGCCATGGTGCAGGTCTGCTGTTGGGGGTCCCAGCTGGGCCCCAGTGACCCAGCCCTGTCACAGGGAATGCCCCCGCATGGGAGTGCCACCAGCCACCCAGCTTTGCTGGGGACCATTTCCAAAAGATGGAGCAAGGAGAAACCATTTCCTGCTACTCTGTACTTTTAATCCATATTTTCACAGCTCTGCCTGTCCTAAATCCCGAGCAGATGGTGCAACTCAGCCCAGCTCCTCAGTTGGATGATCCCTGGGGCCTTCCTGCAAAGTGTACATTTCAAAGGATAATTCCACGAGCACTTCTTACCCTGATCTGGAGCTTTCTGAGCCCCCGTGTCCTTCATCCCTCTTCACAGCCCCGCCTGCCCCAGCGCAGCTTCCACCGGGGTTCCCTTTCCGTTTAAAAGCTTGGCGGAGTCACAGGCTCCTGCGGCCTTTGGAGCAAAGGGAGCTCTGAAGTGCAAGAACCGAAAGAAAAGCAAAAAGAGAAAAGGAGGAAAATCCCCTTACGAGTTCCCTGATTTATCCTGCAGAATCCGGGCCACCGCCAGCGCCCGAGCAGGGTAAGAAGCTGTCCCCCAGCCCGGGGTGACACCGTGGGCAGAGTCTGCCCCTCCAGAGGAGCCCCTTCCCCCCTCCCACAGCCCCTTTTTGTGCTCGAGGAGCATTTCTGCACTAACAAACCCCGTTTGATAATTGTGTTGCAAAAGCCTCACTCTGAATATTTAATAGAATTATTGCTAGTTATCAGCGCGGGGAGGTGATAAATCACTGCCGCCTTTGCCCAGCACCAGCCAGAGCCATTAGTGGGATTCAATCACGGTTCCCACCCTGCCCTCGGGCTGGATGACCATGAATTAAACAGCAAAACAAACAATCATCCTTTCCCCCACGCCCGTCTGCCCGCCCGGGCTCCATCCCGGGCTCCATCCCGGGCTCCGCCGCCCCCGGCCCCGCTCGGCCCCTCCCCGCCGCAGCGAGGTGATCTTTTAGCTGCCCTTTGTCTCGGGAAAAAATTAATTCTCATTTGCATTACCTCGACTAAATGTCACCCACCGATATTTTGTTAGACATTAGCAATGCTGGCAGAGAGGGGCACGGGATAATTGCGTTCTGCCTAGCGCTGGGATTTACATAATTTCAGACAGCAATTAAAGAATCCCTGGGAATTTTTTTTCCCTTCCAACCTCTCCTACAAAGAAAGTGTTCGTTTACATTAAGCGCTCAGCTCCTCGCTGTTCATTTGCATAAAATTAAAGGTTTTTGTGTTCTGGAACAGCAGGGTAACATTTAAAATTCCGTTTCAAAAAGCTCACCTTAGAATAATAAAATGTTAATATCATTTCACGGGCTGGAGAAGGTTGCCAGCTGCCTTTCACTTCAAACTTTTACCCAATACTAACTGTTAGGGTGGGTGATATTATTATTATTTTTTTTTTTGTTAAGATATAAACTTTCTTGAAAAAGTGGAGGGCTGTGAATGTGCCTGTGGATAGGTCTCTGCAGGGCTACTCCAGAGCAGAATGTTTGTTTACTCCATAGTTTTTTAATTAAAAAATCATGCAAAAGAGCAGCAGCGGAATATTACAGGCTTTAATGTGCCGTCATACTCCATACTAGGAGAGGAAATGCCATTTGGACCGAACCCCGTTCATTTGCATCCACGGAGCGCCGGTGAGCTCCTCGGGGGCTGCGGTGCCGCAGGGGCCGGGGGAGCTGAGCTGGGCCGAGCCCCGCTCCGTGCTCCGGGCTGGGGGTCCCTGCAGGCCCCCTCCCCTCCTGCGGGATCCCCTGCAGCCCGGGGGTGGGGGCTGCCGGGGGGCGGCACTCGCACCCACCCATGGCCGCTGCCCGCCTTCCTTTCATCCTCCCTGGAACTGGGGCTCCCACCCACGGCAGCTCCCCGAGCCCTGGAACTGGGGCTCACACCCCAGACCCTCCCTGGAACTGGGGCTCACACCCCAGACCCTCCCTGGAACTGGGGCTCCCATCTCCCCGGACCCTCCCATCCACGGCAGCTCCCAGAGCCCTGGAACTGGGGCTCCCACCCCAGACCCTCCCTGGAATTGGGGCTCCCACCCACGGCAGCTCCCAGAGCCCTGGAATTGGGGCTCATAACCCAGACCCTCCCTGGAACTGGGGCTCCCACCCACGGCAGCTCCCAGAGCCCTGGAACTGGGGCTCACACCCCAGACCCTCCCTGGAACTGGGGCTCACATCTCCCCGGACCCTCCCTGGAACTGGGGCTCCCATCTCCCGGACCCCCGCACGCTCCAGGGCCTCTCGTGGGGTCTCCCCTGGAGTCACCGAGGAGCGGGGTGGGCGCTCGGGGGGCTCCGAGCCCCTCTGTGCGGGCCAGGGCTGGGAGCCGGGGCCACTGTCCGAGCTGCAGCTCCCGCAGCCATCAGCTGCCTTCGCTCTGAGCCCTCTGGCAGCTCCGAACAATAAAAAATGGCAAAAACAATTAAAAAAAAAAAAAAAAATTCCTTCCCTTGGAGGATGGCACTGCTGAGGTCCCTGGGTGACCTTGCTGGTGTCACCAGGGTGTCCCACCTGGGCAGGCAGCTGTGACAGCACCGCCCGTCCCGGGCACTGCTCTGGCCCTGCCCACCCTCACCTGCCCTCGCCCCCGCCCCGTGTCCCTGCCCGGTGTCCCCGCCGTGTCCCCGCCGTGTCCCTGCCCGGTGTCCCCGCCGTGTCCCTGCCCGGTGTCCCCGCCGTGTCCCTGCCGTGTCCCCGCCGTGTCCCTGCCCGGTGTCCCCGCCGTGTCCCGGCCCGGTGTCCCCGCCGTGTCCCCGCCGTGTCCCTGCCCGGTGTCCCCGCCGTGTCCCGGCCCGGTGTCCCCGCCGTGTCCCCGCCGTGTCCCGGCCCGGTGTCCCCGCCGTGTCCCGGCCCGGTGTCCCTGCCCGGTGTCCCCGCCGTGTCCCTGCCCGGTGTCCCCGCCGTGTCCCCGCCGCTTTCCCTCCAGAGGCACTCGGGGAGCAGGCGAGCAGGGAGCGCATCTTCCACCTGGCGTCCTCTTGCCTGCCACCATTTGGGGCTGCTGTAGGATTGTAGCAAAAAGCGTTTCATTAAAAATGAATGGGAATCCCAGCCGCTGTGGGAGGATGGCGAGCACAGCCTGCAGCCCCTGGTGCCCCTGTGGGTTCCTGCTCAGCCTCCAGCCGCTGGAGCTCCCGTGCCCGCGATGCTGCCCCGTTCTCAGCGATGGGCACGGGCGATCCGCACCCTCGCGGTGGCACGGCCTCAGGCTCGGGCTCACGAGCACGCAGCTCTCCAGCAGCCGGGAATGCTCTCCAGCCTCCCCTGCATTCCCGGCAGGTGGAATTGTCCCGGTGCAAACGGTGCAGAGATCAGCGCGCCCTGTCCTTCACAGCAGCGCGCACGGGCGGAGCCGTGCCAGTCCCGTGCCAGTCCCGTGCCAGGCGGTGTCCTTGGCACCCTTGTGTCCTGCCTCCTGCCCGGACACATGCCCAGCTCCCGTGCTGCTGACACGCTGCTCCTGGCGGGCTTTGAGAGCCCAGCTGCTGTGGGGAACACAGCAACAAGAGGCGGCAAAGCTGAGCGTGAGCAGCGAGAGGTTTTACCTGGGCAGGAGAGGAGTAACCCCAGGAAGCAAACTTAACAATGTGAAGGAAAAAAGATTTACTTTGGAATTCGTCCTAGGAAAAGTCTTTAATTCCTTTTACGTTTTTTCATTTCAAAATTTGTTTTCATTACTTTTACATTATTTTATGACATCAGTAGTAGCGCATAATGTGACCTGTCATATCATGTCAAGTCATGTCATAATATGCATAATAGTAGAGAAGTGCATAATATTACATGTCATATTGACATAATCAGAATATTCTATTATTATTGACTTCGTCAAACTAATTATAAAAAAGGCATGAAATACTTTGCTGAAGAAAATAAGATTTAGAAGGTACAACCTACAAAAATTAGTTATTTCCCTTTGCAGCCACATTTTTAGGTATTTTTAATGCATTTTTATGAAAATATTTACATTTGAATATTTTTACATCATGTTATGCACAACTCCATGGAAAAATGGAATAGGATAAATTAAAACAGTCCAAGTCAAATTTTCTGCTTAAAACTATTATTTTTTTTTTTTTTCATAATAGACAATTCTCAAAACAACAATCAGCAAGTTCTTCTGCATGTGAAATCTAAAAGTCCCTCTTGTGAAACCCTTGCTGGGAGCAGCGGCTGTAAACAAGATTAAACGAGACTCTGTGTGTTTGTGTGTCCAGAGCCAGGCATGGGAGCTGGGGAGGGGCTGGGGGAGCTGCGAGGGGCTCCCCTGGACCAAAGGGGGCTCAGGGGGCTCTTCTGCCTCTGCACAGCTCCTGACAGGGGAGGGGTTGGGCTCTGCTCCTGGGAACAAGGGACAGGACAAGGAGCACCTGGGGAGGTGCAGGTGTGGCACCAGGGGAGGTGCAGGTGTGACACCTGGGGATGTGCAGGTGTGGCACCTGGGGAGGTGCAGGTGTGGCACCCGGGGACATGCAGATGTGGCACCTGGGGAGGTGCAGGTGTGGCACCAGGGGATGTGCAGATGTGGCACCCGGGGATGTGCAGGTGTGGCCCAGGGGATGTGCAGGTGTGGCCCAGGGGATGTGCAGATGTGGCACCAGGGACATGCAGGTGTGGCACCAGGGGATGTGCAGATGTGGCCCAGGGGAGGTGCAGATGTGGCCCAGGGGATGTGCAGGTGTGGCCCAGGGGATGTGCAGATGTGGCACCTGGGGAGGTGCAGGTGTGGCACCTGGGGATGTGCAGGTGTGGCACCTGGGGATGTGCAGGTGTGGCCCAGGGGATGTGCAGGTGTGGCCCAGGGGATGTGCAGGTGTGGCACCCGGGGATGTGCAGATGAGGCACCTGGGGATGTGCAGATGTGGCACCTGGGGAGGTGCAGGTGTGGCACCTGGGGATGTGCAGGTGTGGCACCTGGGGATGTGCAGGTGTGGCCCAGGGGATGTGCAGGTGTGGCCCAGGGGAGGTGCAGGTGTGGCACCTGGGGACGGGGGTTCGTGGTGGCCTTGGTGCCACCTGGGGCTGGACTGGGTGATCCTGGAGGGTTTTCCCAGCCTCAGTGATCCCACGAGTCTCTCTGGACAGGCCCTGCAGAGCTGCTGGCAGCTCGTGGTGCCCGGGGAGGGCAGTGCTGGGGGTCCCTGCAGCTGTGACACCCCACCTGTGCCCTGCAGAGCCCGTGCCCCTCGTGTGTCACTGCCCTGCTGCCCACCCTGAGCCCCCCGGGGTTTCTAATTGACTCGACACCTTATAAATTGCCAAACTTGGTTGTGATTGCTGTGAAGAATGGTACTTTAAAGGACTCAATATCTCTATATCTCCCTTTGATAAACATTGGCTTTCTGAGCTTAGATCTTATTTATTTACCCTTGGAGCAGGTTCATTACTATGTATTAGGTAGATATGACATATTTATGGAAATATGGGGACTCTTTGTGGAATATATTAAGATTAAATAAATCATTGACTATGTGGTCAAGAACTACAGCAATCCTGATGAATGACTCCATGATTTTTTTGAATCCTTGCATAATTTTAAGAGCCATCCCCCTTGTCTCCCTGGACTCCTGCGGAACCTCCCGCACCACGCGGACCCCGCTGGGGAAGGCAGGACCTGCGCCGTGCTCGGGAGGCGGCCCCAGGTCCCCGGTGGCCCACGGGGAAAGCACCTGAGACGCTGCCAGACACAGAAACCCACCCCTGGGAACCTGCTTAGCAGCCTGAGCAATGGTTCCAATTTGGTTATCCCGCATCCCAGCCTCTGTGATCTGCCGTGTGCATCCATTAGCCAATAAATTTACATATCTAATGGCACAATTCCCCAAATTAGTGATAATTACATTTAAAGCAGCTATTTTGATACAAACCAAGGAGAGGCACGGCCAATGACATCGGTGTGATTTGCTGTGCCCCACGGCCTCAGTGCAGGCCTGGAGATGGGCAGAGCACAGTCCATGGGGCCAGAGCTCCCTGCTGGCTCGGGCTGTTCCTCCTGCACCAGGCACCTTTGCTCTCCGGCCCCGCTGCCCTGCTGCCCCCTGGGCTCCTGCAGGGCCGGGCACGGGCTGGGCACGTGCCACCTGTGCCTCTGGCTCAGGACAGCCAACAAACACCTGCAAATACTGGGGATTCTTAAGGGTAGTTAAGTAGCAAACTATCTGTTGATAATAAAATTTGCTTGCTTCTCACAGATATCCAATTTGCCTACTATCCAAAGAAAGGAATTGGGTGTCTGCTTCCTAAATTGTTTTAATCTCTGGCAAAGAGTGCTTCTGGCAGAGTCCCTCAGCTGGAAAATAGGAAATGAGTTAGAAACAACAGACAAACGTGAATAATGCAGAGCTTAAGATGTCTGATCATGATCTTGAGGAGAGAACTTTAAATAGATTCCTCAATCCACCTGCCTGCGGTCCCCTGGGAAGGAGTGCTCTCCTCCTGGGGAGAGCGCCAGGTCGGGTCTGGCAGTGATGTGCACTCCCACAGTGTGGGAGCAAGGGGGACGTGGCAGAGGGGCCTTGGTGCCACCTGGCCAGGCCCGGGGGTGCCCACGGTGCTGGGCACTGACAGGATCCCGTGGGCCCAGCCTTTAATAATGTGAGTGTTTACCATGATTGTTTCTCCATGTTCCCTCGAGGGTTCATGCACATCCCCTGCTCCGAGCCCCCAGCACTGCCCGCACTCGCACCAGTGCTGCCAGCAAGGGCTGTGGCTCCTGCTGCCCCCAGTTCACCCACCCAGGTGCCCCTCACCTGTCCCCTCCTGTGCCCGGGCCACCTGCACATCCCTGCCATCAGGCTGCACCTTTGCTGTAGCTTTATAAACATTCTCTCAAAAGATCCTCAGATGATTTCCACAATAGCATGAAAGGATTGCTAGATATCACGGGATCCTGGGGGAAACCCCTCTGGCTGCTGTCCTGCTGCGAGGCTCTGTGTCTGTGTCTCTGCAGCCGCGTTGTTCCCTCCCTGCGGCGCTCCCTGCACTCCTCCGTGCAGGTGGGCGTGCAGGTGCCCCCGACGCCCCAGGGCAGCTCCTGCCCAGCCGGCCCTGCCCCTGCCCCGGGCTCGGTGCCAGCGCAGCTCGCCCCAAAGCCAGCCCGGGCTGGGCAGGGCCCTCCCGAGCAGCCTGCGGCTCCAGAGCCATCCGTCCCTCCGCTGCTCACAGTGCCCACCCTCCGTGGGCACAGGCGTGCTGGGCTGCGCCTGGCACGGCTGCCCTGAGCACAGAGGAAACGCTCCTTCCCGTCGTGCTGAGTGAAACAATTCAGACCGGGAAAATCTTGATAAAAGTTTAATTAGGAAAACGGACTCCATCTGTAACGTATCCCCGTTCTCCCCATGTATTAACCCTTTTGCCATAAATCTGCCACCCTTGAAGAAACCTGCCTTCCTCACAAAACCTACTCAGGGTTCACATTATTTTAATCAGTTAGAGGGGTTTAATACATTATTGATTTTTAGGAGAATTGAAAAAGCTCCCGTATTAAGTCCAGGTTGCTTATTCTTTCTGTATATGACATTCAGGTACTTGTGAAAAATTATACCAATTATGAAATCAGCCATTTACTGCTTCAAAGTGCAATCAGTTGTCACACTGGAAAGCACTTGCTCCTGAATATTATTAGTTGGGCTATGTGCACAGGAAAGTGCTGAGAGGAAAGACTTTAACCAAAGGGCAATTGCATGAAATTTACTTAGAAATAGCTATTTATCACCCTTGGATTTCCTACTGTTCAAATCCACTGCAGACACTTTATGGAATGAAACAGCCATCTCACCAACGTAACTCAGCCAACTGAGGGGTTTTTTCCTCACTGACATTAAATGAAAAATTTAGAAGTCATTGTAACAGCTTAAAGATGCATTATCCTTTTTGATGTGCAATTTTAGCTTCATATCAAAAGCCATATAAAATAACCCCCGCACAAACACAAAAAAAGGAACTTTTAAAAGTTTTATGACATGTAGTTCATCTTACCTTTTATGCATCTACCAGGCACAGCTTCTCCTGCTGTTCTCAGAGACCATTGCGTGATTACCACGATGGGGGAGAAAATCTTGGCAGAGCAGAGGCAGCCGAAGGGAGGGTTGGGCTCCGGAGCCTGGGGACGCAGGGGAGCTGAGCCTCACCCGCCTGCAGAGGAGAGCGGCCCCGAGAGCAGCCGTGTCACAGCTGCCACCATTGACGGGCTCTGCCGCCGGCGCCGGAGTGCGAGGCAGCACAAATTACAGACGGGACACTCAGGAGAAATTCCTTGCCCGGTACACATGTCTTGTGCCACATGTCTGCAAACAAGAATTTTGGAAGGCGAGGGCAGCCTCTGAAAGCAGGAATGGACCTGGTCAGCCTGGGAGGGCTGGCACAGCAGCAGGGTCGTGCAGGACCAACAGGAATTGGATTCCTGACTGTGTTATTTGCCACAGTCAAACCCCACACTCAGGGAAACAGGCAACTTCCGAATTATGCTGTTCTAGAGTTTCAGGTCCAAATGAAGAAGGGGAGAGGAGAATCTCGGGGGAGCTGCTGCCCTGACACCAGCACTGTGTGGGCACCACAGTGTCGGGCATGGGATGCTGCAAACTGCAGCAGCAATGCTCTGAACAGGTGATGCCAACCAAGCCCTAACAGCCAGCTTTACAGCACAGAAATAATGCAAAACCAGAACACTTATGATATTTTAACTTAGCAAAAGGATTGTTATAAGACCATTTAATTTAATAAATAGCAAAGTATTTATAAACGAACCATTTCATAAAGTGTTACCAATTTCTCACACGCAATAATATGATTTGCACAAACGTTTGTCCTTGAGGCAATAGAAATTTTCTTTGCAAATCAATCCTTGCAGGGATTGTAATTAGTATCCGCTAAGGCAGCTCGCTGTACCTGTGGCTGTGCTGCTCCCATGAAACCCTGATTGCTGCAAGCTCTCACACAAAGCCAACGACACAGAAGGAAAATGCACACGTTGTCTAGACTATTCATTTTAATCAGCCAAGAGTGATTTTTTGTGGCCCATTTGATATGACTTTTACACAAGATACAACCTCGCTCCACAGGGGCTGGCAGAAAAGGTCAACACTGCTGTATAAAAATACATTTAAAGAAGGAGTTTAGAGAAGCAAAACCTGCAGCCAAGGCCCAGCACTGCTCAGGCAGAGCTGCAGATGTTGTGTCTGTGTGATTCCTGAGAAATTTATAGATTCATCAGTTTTTATTAAATGCACAAAATTTTAAAAATTTGAGAACTTATTTTCTGTCCAGGATCCATAGGGACAAAAGCCACAGTCCAGCTGTCCCTGGTCTGGGACATGCCACCCGTGGGTGCCCACATATCCTCTGGTGGCTGTCCCAGGGTGCTGGCACCCCCTGGCATGGCCACAGCCTCACTGGGAGCAGCTCTGCACTGACCCTGAGATGGGGACAGGAGCCCCTGGCCCCTTGGACACAGCCCGAGGCAGGGCTGTCTGTTTGTCTGTCTGTCTGTCCGTCGGGGGGGCTGCCTGGAGCGCCCCTCTGTGTCCAGCTGCACTCTGAGTGCCCCCAAACTGCGCAGCAGGAGCTGGATTATTCTGTGAATAGGGTCTGAAATTCCAGCTGCAGGTCTGAGTCCCAGCTTTAATCATGCCATTCATCATCATTACCCACAGCCACTCCGCGGGCTGCCCCAAAGGCAGCGGCAGGGGCAGGGGCTGACGCTCTCTGTCCCTTTCTCCCTCTGAAGGAGGAGAAGCCAGGCGTCAGTAAGATCATTGATCTGGAGCGTTCCTGTCCTCCTGAGCAAGGAGGACGTTAATTTATCACAGGTTGGAGAAAACCCAGTCTTTAAATTCTCTGCTTGCTGTTAATTAAACAAAAACCAACTGTGTTTGCTAAGGCTCGCTCCAAGGGCCCGGCTGCCCTGGCTCTGCAGCTGAGGGCAGGCACAGCCTGTCCTGGGGCACTGGGGTGATCCCTCTTCTGTCCCCGCTGCACAAACACCAGGACAGGGGTGGCTGCACCTGCCTGCTGTGCCTCAGGGCCCTCGTGTCCCCCGAGTGCATTATCTGTGTGGGACAGCGCAGGGATGAGGGGGGCTCCTTTGGAAAGGGCAGAGGAAACTCCAGCCCCTGCAGCCCCCTCCCAGAGCAGCCACAGGTGCGCGGAGCCAAACAGCCAAACCTGGCTGCAAGGCTGCCTGGAGATTCCCTCGGCACGCTCCAAGGTGTGAGGGAGAGATTAATCTTAATAATTACTGTCCTTAGCTTGCCTGGCCCCATCCAGGTGCCGGTGTCCCCTGGAACGCGCAGGTCTCCCATGCCCCGGCCTGCCCTGCTCTAGGGGCTGCAGCCAGCCTGCAGAGAGCCCTCCATCCCAGCTGCCAAGCGCCTCCAGGCTTTTCCCCTCCTGTCCATGGAGTAAATGAAGTGGGGAGAGCAATACAGTGCGCGCTGGTCGAGACTGACAAGCTCGAGCCTCTCCTGGAGCTGCTGTGCTGGTATTAAACAGACAAGACAAGCTTGCAGTCAGTTATCGGCCAAAAAAATAATGAAGGAACAAGTCAGCAGAGCAAAGCCAAGTCCCCCGGACCAGCCAAGTGGAGAATTTAATTTCGCACAGGTTCCCGGCAGCAGCGTCTCGGTCCGCGGCCCGAGCGCTCCGATGGCTCCAGCCCCAGCTCCCGGCCTGCCCTGGGTACCCAACAGCTCCATCCAGCTCCCGGCCTGCCCTGGGTGCCCTGGGTGCCCCAACAGCTCCATCCAGCTCCCGGCCTGCCTGGGTGCCCTGAGTGCCCCAACAACTCCATCCAGCTCCTGGCCTGCCCTGGGTACCCTGGGTGCCCCAACAGCTCCATCCAGCTCCCGGCCTGCCCTGGGTACCCCAACAGCTCCATCCAGCTCCTGGCCTGCCCTGGGTGCCCTGGGTGCCCCAACAGCTCCATCCAGCTCCCGGCCTGCCCTGGGTACCCCAACAGCTCCATCCAGCTCCTGGCCTGCCCTGGGTGCCCTGGGTGCCCCAACAGCTCCATCCAGCTCCTGGCCTGCCCTGGGTGCCCTGGGTGCCCCAACAGCTCCATCCAGCTCCTGGCCTGCCCCGGGCACCCCGAGTGCTCCGATGGCTCCAGCTGACACTGCTGTCCCTGCCCCGGGTACCCCGAGTGCCCCAACAGCTCCAGCTCCCGGCCTGCCCTGGGTGCCCTCGCTGGGCTGGGGGTGCCAGGGGCACGGACTGCCCGTTCTGGCTGACTGCAGCTGGGCTGGGTCACTGCAGGGGTGGCTGGGCCTGGCCCTGGTGCCCGAGGGGACACCCACGGGTCCCTGCACGGCCATAGCTGGGGCGGGCACAGTGCGACAGGGACAGCAGTGCCAGGGCAGGGACAGCAGAGGGGCAGTTTCTCCTCTCAGAGTCAGGATGGCAGAGCCAGAGGGAATTTCCCCTTTTCAGAGCACAGAGCCAGGATGGCAGACCCAGAGGGGCAGTTTCTCCTCACAGAGCCAGGATGGCACAGCCAGAGGAGCAGTTTCCCCTCTCAGGGCTCAGAGCTGATGTGGACAGAGCCAGAGGAGCAGTTTCTCCTCGCAGAGCCAGGATGGCAGACCCAGAGGAGCAGTTTCCCCTCTCAGAGCTCAGAGCCAGGATGGCAGACCCAGAGGAGCAGTTTCCCCTCTCAGGGCCCAGAGCAGTCCGTGCCAGCTCCCGCGGCCCGGCGGGCAGGGCTCGCAGGTGCCAGCAGCGCTGCCAGCAGCACCTGGGCAAAGCCGCGCGGCACAAAGGGGCTGGAGCGGCCGCCTCCGCCCGGGAGAAACCCCGCAGCGATTCTCAGCTCCGCACCGAGGTGTGCAGCCAAGGTGCGAGCTCTGGAAGCGCTGGCAGCGCCTCGGCAGTGCGGGCAGGGCTGGGGTGGATGCGCAGAAACGCTCCAAACAATCAGCGAGCGAGGGTCCTGGTGGGGAGAGCCCCCAACGGGGAAACAGCCCCAGAGGGCCGAGCCAGCATCCTGCCTGCCCCCCATTCCTCCTCTCGCAGCCCGGGCTCTGATCTATGGCGTGACTCACTGGAGCGCCAGTAAAGCTTCAGAGATTGTTATGCTAAATGAGAGAAAAAGTAATTGCCTTTTCCCCATCTAGAACTCCAGATATATAACTTGGAGAAATATAATTAGCTGCTAACTTCAAAGATGCATTGGAATTTTTGTAACGGGCATTGAGACCCTGTATTAAAAAAAGCTAAAAGAAAAATGATACACTCCTTGTTGTAAATGGAATAAGACTTAAAGGTTTTAATTAGGATTCGCTGTGCATCTGCAGCTGGGAAAACAGAGAAATAGGAGAAATGACCTGCTAGTATCTTCCTGTTTGAAAAACACATATTGGGTAAGGAGCTTTCTGCAAAAATAATTGTGATACATTTCTGATTTATGAACAATAATCATCTATTTTTAAAAATAAAATGCTCTTTTTACTCTATTTAAATCATTCCAAACAAATGGAGATTTTTGCAACAAAGACCTGGGGGTCTTGCCTGTTTGGCATGGGAACAGGGGCACTATCACCCAGCAATGGTTGACACAGGTGTGTCCCTGGCTGGTGACATGAGCTACACCACTGCTCAGGGCTCTCCCCAAGTGCCCCCATCCCAGTCCCTGCCCATCCCTCGGTCCCTGCCCATCCCTGGGTCCCTGCCCATCCCAGTCCCTGCCCATCCCTGGGTCCCTGCCCATCCCAGTCCCTGCCCATCCCAGTCCCTGCCCATCCCGGTCCCTGCCCATCCCTGGGTCCCTGCCCATCCCAGTCCCTGCCCATCCCAGTCCCTGCCCATCCCAGTCCCTGCCCATCCCTTGTCCCTGCCCGTCCCCGTCCCTGCCCATCCCGGTCCCTGCCCATCCCGGTCCCTGCCCATCCCAGTCCCTGCCCATCCCTTGTCCCTGCCCGTCCCCGTCCCTGCCCATCCCAGTCCCTGCCCATCCCAGTCCTTGCCCATCCCGGTCCCTGCCCATCCCAGTCCCTGCCCATCCCTTGTCCCTGCCCGTCCCCGTCCCTGCCCATCCCAGTCCCTGCCCATCCCAGCCCCTGCCCGTCCCGGTCCCTGCCCATCCCTGGATCCCTGCCCATCCTGGGTCCCTGCCCATCCCAGCCCCTGCCCATCCCAGCCCCTGCCCATCCCGGTCCCTGCCCATCCCTTGTCCCTGCCTGTCCCGGTCCTTGCCCATCTCTGGGTCCCTGCCCATCCCGGTCCCTGCCCATCCCAGTCCCTGCCCATCCCTGGATCCCTGCCCATCCCGGTCCCTGCCCATCCCTCGGTCCCTGCCCATCCCAGTCCCTGCCCATCCCGGTCCCTGCCCATCCCTGGATCCCTGCCCATCCCGGTCCCTGCCCATCCCAGTCCCTGCCCGTCCCGGTCCCTGCCCATCCCGGTCCCTGCCCATCCCAGTCCCTGCCCATCCCGGTCCCTGCCCATCCCGGTCCCTGCCCATCTCTGGATCCCTGCCCATCCCGGTCCCTGCCCATCCCGGTCCCTGCCCGTCCCGCTCCCTGCCAGCCCCAGCGGCCCGGGGGTGCCCAGGGAGGCTCGGGGGGAGCCGGTCCCAGCAGCCCAGGGAGGAGCTGCCACCCCCGTGTGCTGTGTGGAGGACACGATACTGAGCACTGGTAATACAATTTATTTCCACTAGTGAGTGAATTGCCCATAATTCATGACAAGTAGAGCCTCGAGTGATGATGAAGGTCAGCCCATCAGATCTGGAAATAAATTGTATCCTATTACAGCTCCTATTAGAGGTCTATTTATAGCAGGGGTTTGCAAACTCCTGGAAGTTGGGAGGGGTTTGGGCAGGATTTTTGCTTTCTGCTTGGATAGGGCGGGTTTGAGGACATGAAAAACCGATCTACACAACCTGTGCTGCTGACACAAAGCAGTGCCTGGGGTGGAGCAGCCTGCTTGCTGCAGAGGGACGCTGGCTCTGCAGTGACCGGGGGATTTAGGGGTGCCTGGGGCTGCAGGCGCAGCCGAGGGCAGGGAAACCTGCCCGGAAAATGCAGGAAATGCACAGAAACGTGGGTGCTTTGAGGAGGCTGATCTAGAAAATGCCCAGATGATGCTTTTACACTGTCAGCGTGGCTTGTATCTGCTGAGAGCAGAGCAGTGCCTCTCTCCTCTGTCCTGTGTTTACCCCTCTATTTACCACGCCACCGTAATCCCCAGGTGATAGATAATGTGCAGGATGTGGTTTGCCATGGAAACAGAGCCCCGGTTCTTTACATTTTTAAAAAGATTAATATTTCCCAGCTCGGTTTCATTATTCTGATATTAAAAATCATCAGTTATGCAGCAGTGCCAGCCCTCCCGGGCCATGAGTGCCCCTTTGGGCACGGCTCTCCTGTGGGCAGGATGCCCGGGCACAGGGGCAGTGGGAGAGCACCTGGGGGCACCTTGGGCACAGCTCTGCCCTTGGGCACAGGGGCAGTGGGAGAGCACCTGGGGGCACCTTGGGCACGGCTCTGGCCTTGGGCACAGGGGCAGTGGGACAGCACCTGGGGGCACCTGGGGGCACCTTGGGCACGGCTCTGCCCTTGGGCACAGGGGCAGTGGGACAGCACCTGGGGGCACCTTGGGCACAGCTCTGCCCTGCGCAGCTGCAGCCAGAGGTGGGTGGGGCACACCCTGACAATGCCCCAGGCGCAGGAACGGAGCTGCTGTGCCATTTCTGCCTCTGCTTTGCGTCCCAGCTCGGCAGCTGCAGAGAGCGCCTCGAAACCCATTCAGTGCCAGAGCTCCTCACCCCTGGCAAAGGAGGGTGATAGATTTTAGTGGTGCCCTCTGTCTCCTTGAAAAATACCTGAATTCCCAGAGGACTGACTGGGGACAGAGTTGGATTTCCTATTCTTTGCAGGACACAGGTTCGGGGAAATGAGTGCACTCCTGGTGGGAATGCAGCAGCTTTTCCTTCCCCAGGGCACCATCCAGGGAGGGGCAGGGGTGGGCACAGCAGCCCAGGTGTGCCCAGACAGGTGTGGAGAACCTGCTCGGGGTCAGGGGCATCCCTCATGCTGGAAATGCCTGAACTTCAGTTCCTTAAATGCAAAGAAATCAGAAAAACAGCTGTCTTTTAAACCTCATAAATCTGTACGGTAAAATGTTTAGGCAAAACCATATTTTATTGTTTTTTGCTGTCAGAAACAAAGAATTAAGGGCCACGTGACTCAGTAATTGCTGCGGACTTTTTTTCTGACAAGAAACATTAAACTTAAAACTGTATTAAAACCATTTGACAATTTTTATGCTTTAACAGCTGAGAGTGAATAATGTTTTTTGCATATAAAACACTTTCTCTTGTCAGCCTATAAAACTGTCAGAAATAAATTCATCAAAAAAGATTATATAATTAAAAGTCACTACTTTTCTTTCTCTAGTTTAGTTGGAATTATTTGTTTGTCACTTTTTCAGGACTAAATTACGGCATTCAGAGACAACTTCCTTTGTTCAGACCATTGTGAAATGTATGATTCCTACAAAAGGAGCCCAACTTTCTCCTCTAATGTATCAATTCAATATCACTTCCTAGAAAATACTTTCAGATAGTTCTGTTTCTGAAAAGTGATTTTATTCTGCAGAGGAGCAGGCCCAGTAATGGAAAGCTTCCAAATGTAGAAATATTTTTCATTATTGAGCTGCATATAATTTATGGAAAATTGCTGAATTAATTTTAGCAGAGTAAATCAGCCGCACTTCAGATCGCAAGTTCTCTCTTACACGAGGGCCATACAGGTGCTTCAAAGCTAAAGGGGCAATATTGACTTTCATGGTACAGGGTCAGGAGAGGCCGTGGGCTCTGTGGCCCAGCTGGGTGTGTGGTGTGGGGCCAGTGCCAGCCCTGGTCTCTGTCTGGGGGCAGTGCCAGGGCAGCCGGGCTCTGGGAATGAGCTCTCCTCACACTGAGGAGCTGCAGGCTGCTCAGAGCTGCCTGGGCTGGGGGTGGCTGGAGTAATAATGGTGTATTGATCTGTTGTTAAGCTATTGGAGCCTTAACGGAGGCAATAAAGTGGCAGTGCCCGGTGCTGTGCTGTGGCTGCACCTCCTGGCACACAAAGGGGGCTGCTGGGGTGGCCCCTCGTGGTGACCCCAGGGCCAGGCTGCGTTCTGGGGCTGCTGTGAGCGAGCAGGAGGGTGAAGGGGCGCTGAGTTTGGGGTTTGCTGGCTTGGTGCTCCTCTGATGTGACACATAGGAGATGCAGCAGTGCTGTGAGTGATGATTTAATAAATGGGGGCGTGGGGAGAGGGGGCTCCGGGCTGGGATCGCTGTTCCCGCTGCTCCCCCAGGCTGGGCAGGTCCCACTCACCCCAGAGGTGGGAGCAGAGGCTGAGCTGCTGAGCGTTGGCTCTTGCTATGGTAATTACGATCTGTGATTAATCCTGCCCATGCTGAAGAGCTGTGCAAGCCTTTTTCAGAGGGTTCATCTCCACGTTTGCCTCTGCTGTGGGCAATGCAAGCTGACGGGAGCTGCTGCTGCGGAGGGGTCTGTGCCACGGAGCTCCCCATGGCAGGAGCCAGAGCCCCCAGGGTGGGCTCAGGGCGGGCTCAGGGCGGGCTCAGGGCGGGCTCAGGGTGGGCTCAGGGCGGGCTCAGGGTGCTGACCCGTGACCAGGGTTAACAGAGCCCAGCTTTGCCTCCTTCACCCTCCTGCCCACCCAGCGCTGCACTCCAAGAGCAGCACATGGACCGTGGGCTGCCCCAGCAGCCTGAGGAGCTGCCAGCCACAGCCCCAGAGCCCAGCCCTGCCTCTGCCCATGCTCAGCCAGGAAACTCTTTTGCTGGCAAGATGTGTTTATTTGAGAAAAGCTGGAAATACCTGGGAAGTTTGCTGGACCTTCAGTGGCTCTACAGTCATCATTTAAACAAGTTCATGCTCCATTAAAACCAGTTATTTAATACAATAATCATTCAATTAAAAACCTCTTGAAGCGCCTGCCAAAGCCTATTTGTATCAATACAATATTTTAATTGTAAATAGCAAAGTACGGTCCTGCCAACTGTGATTGTCAAGGAAACGTTCCCAAAACGAGTGCTCAGCCTCAGGGAGGCTCTGGCAGCAGAGCAAGGCTTGGGCGAGAGCTGGGAGAGCTCCCTGGGCCAGGAGCCCCTTTCCAGCCCCCCGTGCCCCCCTTGGGGGGTCCAGCCAGGTCCCAGCCCCCCGTGCCCCCTGAGCCACGCTGGGCAGTGCCAGGGGCCAGAGGGATTTGGGACAGGGAGGGAGGCAGGACCTGCCCCAGTCCCCCAGTCCTGCTGCAGGGCTCTCTCCATGGACTCTGCCCCTGGCACCCATGGCACCGAGCCCAGGCTCAGTGCCCAGGAGCTCAGGGCACAGATCTGCAGCCCTGTGTGGGATCATCCCTGCTGCCACCCTCCCACACCCTGCACTGGCCTCCCTGCATAGGTGCCATCACATAAATATTCCAGTCACTATCGCTTACTGTCAGACCCAATTTAGAAAAGTACCTGTCTGTTACAAATATTTTATAGTACTTGAATATGCAATTTATGTAACATGCCCAGCAAAAGAAATCCATTATACAGTTTTGTCTGATTGAAATTCTGGCATCGTAATAGTAGGAAAAAATTAAATTATTCTAGAAAGTTGCAGTCCATTATGAAGACCTAACTGCTCTTCTCTGAGAAAGCTGCTGCTGCCTCAGTGGTGCCAGCACTGTGATGTGAGTCCTGCGTGCCCTGGCTTCACTCCCACCTTGCCCAAGGAAAACTGGGCTTCCCTGGGCAGGCAGGCATTGTGTTCCTTCCTGCTGCCCCTGCAGCCCCCAGCCCCGGGGCTGCCTCTGCTCCTGCAGGAAAATGGGCTCACAGCACATGGGGCCGAGCTGGAGGGGCCATGGAGCTCCCCCTGCCCTCTGCCCTCCCCACTGATGCTGCTCCTGCAGGAAAATGGGCTCACAGCACATGGGGCTGGGCTGGAGGGGCCATGGAGCTCCCCCTGCCCTCTGCCCTCCCCGCTGATGCTGCTCCTGCAGGAAAATGGGCTCACAGCACATGGGGCCGAGCTGGAGGGGCCATGGAGCTCCCCCTGCCCTCTGCCCTCCCCACTGATGCTGCTCTCCAGCAGCCACTGGCTCTGGGCAGCCTCCCGTTCCTCTCTGGGGTCGGGGCGCTCTGGGCACTTTCCCTCTGCCCTTTCGGAGGCTCGGGAACCTGCACAGGTGAACCCCAGCAGGTCGGTGCCCCGGCCCTGGGGTGCTCTGGGCACTTTCCCTCTGCCCTTTCGGAGGCTCGGGAACCTGCACAGGTGAACCCCAGCAGGTCGGTGCCCCTGCCCTGGGGTGCTCTGGGCACTTTCCCTCTGCCCTTTCGGAGGCTCGGGGACCTGCCCAGGTGAACCCCAGCAGGTCGGTGCCCCGGCCCTGGGGTGCTCTGGGCACTTTCCCTCTGCCCTTTGGGAGGCTCGGGGACCTGCACAGGTGAACCCCAGCAGGTCGGTGCCCCTGCCCTGGGGTGCTCTGGGCACTCTCCCTCTGCCCTTTCGGAGGCTCGGGGACCTGCCCAGGTGAATCCCAGCAGGTCGGTGCCCCGGCCCTGGGGCGCCTGGGGCAGGGCAGAGCTGCTCCTCACTGCAGGCCCAGCATCCTCTGCCGCAGCTCTGCAGGGCACGAGGGAGGAGCTGGCTCCTCTGCCCCCTTTTCTGTATTCCAAGCACTGGAATCGGGGACAGCTCGTGGTTCTGCTGCTCTGGCACCAGCTGCCATTGAATTCCCATTACTTGTGTCTCTGGCGTCGGGTTCATTTACATTTTGCAAAGTTGCCTCTCTTTTACCTTGCACTGATTAGGTCTGTCTGAAGTAAATTACTGAGCTCATTGATCTGAACAGTTTTATTTCAATTGGGGTGAAGCACACCCAGAGAGTGGCCGTGGCAGCAGCCCCCTGCCCGCAGCCCTGAACAGCCCCACAGCCATGGGAGCGCAGTATTTGAAATTGATGTCCACTCCTGCAGTGAAACATGTCTTCAAGTGTGTTTGGGGAGGAAAAACCAGGTCAGACTAGAGCGGAGAGTATTTATTTCCTCTGGGACTTTGTGTGTTACTTGTGGTATATTTTATGGATAGAGTCGGCCCCATATGTCTTGGGGAAGGTGTTTGGCTCAGCAATGTGCTAACAGTTAGTGTGCTAAGGAGCCCTTGTTTGGGTACTTTAGTTTTGACATTTAAATGCATTTTTCAAATACAGTGAGATGAATGTGATGTCACCGGGGAGTCGCGCAGGACTCTCAAGCATGAAAGCAGACGGTTGGGTTTTAATCTTTAACAGCACGCTGGCCTCTTGTCCCTGAAGGTCCCTCAGCAGAAGCTGTGTTGGGCCTTAGGTACCCACAATATCAGGTTCTTTATCCACTTATGACACTCTGTGCCAGAGAAAAATATGTGTAATGCAAAAGTGATATTTAATGCCACTCACACCTTATTTTGTTTGACCATGGGAAATCTGGAGGCTAAAGATCTTTGTGGGCCTTGGCAACAGGCACTGGGGCAGACACAAAGGGTCTGGACTCCCGTGTTTATTTTCATTGGTGTACGACTTGTGCGGCATGTGAGGATTTTGGGGCTGGGTTCTGCAGAGCAGTAACTGGTACAGCAGGGAAGGAAAGAGGAGGCAGGAGCCTGCCCTGGGTACAGGGGGGGGATCCTGGCTGGGACCTCAGGGAATGGCTCCAGGGCAGGTGATGCTCCAAGCCTCAGAGCAGAGGGCACTGCCAGCCTGTGCCCGCACTGTGCCAGCCTGTGCCCACACTGTGCCAGCCCTGTGCCCGCACTGTGCCAGCCCTGTGCCCGCACTGTGCCAGCCTGTGCCCGCACTGTGCCAGCCTGTGCCAGCCTGTGCCCGCACTGTGCCAGCCCTGTGCCCACACTGTGCCAGCCCTGTGCCCGCACTGTGCCAGCCTGTGCCCACACTGTGCCAGCCCTGTGCCCGCACTGTGCCAGCCTGTGCCCGCACTGTGCCAGCCCTGTGCCCGCACTGTGCCAGCCTGTGCCCACACTGTGCCAGCCTGTGCCCGCACTGTGCCAGCCTGTGCCCGCACTGTACCAGCCCTGTGCCCGCACTGTGCCAGCCCTGTGCCCACACTGTGCCAGCCCTGTGCCCGCACTGTGCCAGCCTGTGCCCACACTGTGCCAGCCCTGTGCCCGCACTGTGCCAGCCCTGTGCCAGCCCTGTGCCCGCACTGTGCCAGCCCTGTGCCCGCACTGTGCCAGCCTGTGCCCACACTGTGCCAGCCCTGTGCCCGCACTGTGCCAGCCTGTGCCCACACTGTGCCAGCCCTGTGCCCACACTGTGCCAGCCTGTGCCCACACTGTGCCACCAGGCTCACACACAGCAGCACTCCCCTCTCACGGAGCCTCTTCACATCCACACCTCCCCGTTCTGGAAACATCTGCAGCCTGTGCCTTTCACAGGGTTTCATCTTTGGGGAAAGATCACAGATAAACACGAACAAGCTTTTAATTATAAGATACCGATTGTTGGTTTGCACAGCAATATTTATTCAGTAAATTGCTAATTAATGCAAAGAAAGCTCCATGTGACATCAAATATTTGCTTCCATTTACACTACAAAATTTTATTTTTCACGATGATGACAGTAAATGAGATTTGTGAGGACAGGAAGGATAAGGGAACAATCATTGAATTGTTTAGGTTGGAGAAGCCCTGTGGGAGGATCAAGTCCAGCACTAACCCAGTGCTGCCACAGCCACCACTGACCCCCGTCCCCAAGCGCCACATCTGCATGTTTTTAAATCATACCTGGGACAGTGCCCCCACCACTGCCCTGGGCAGCCTTTGGTCAATATTCAGGAGTAAGAAATTGCTGTTAGAAGAGCCCTTTCCAACAGCTGCATTCAACAGTGAGAAGAGACGCAGAGTAGTCCCAAGGTGTGTGAGAAATTCAGTGTAGGAGCACAGCCAGAAGTTACATGGGGTTACCTGACCTTGCTGAGGTGACCTGCAGCTGCCCTGTTGATATGGAGTAATTTATAGACATAAGGAAAAAGCTGAATTTATGCCCTGATCATGGGAGAGAAATGCCACTACGTAAAATTGGAAGTAGCTTTTGCAGTATATAGCTAAATCTTTAATTTTTATAGCAGCTAAGAGAAAAATAAGCTTGCATAGAGTACACATGGCATAAAGTGACAGTAAATCCTGGCCCTGAGGAGAGCCCAGCAAGGAGCCGCTGATTCCCCTCCAGGTGTGTGCAGAGGTGCCGGAGCTGGTGGCTCTGACTGAGCCAGAGCTGCAGCCCCCGGCTGCTCCCGGCTTCCCAAACTGGAGTGAGGAGGAACGGGAGCCAGAGCCCTGCTGTGGGACCAGCCTGGCTGAGCAGGAGCCTCTGAGGCTCGGCAGAGTGTTTGTCTCTCCCTCGTGTACGATAAACTGCAAATGAAAATGGCCATTTTTAAACTAAGTCCTATTTAACTGTCAAAGGGAAATTGAACTTTTTCAGGGCTTTAGCTGCGTTTAAAGCAGAAATTACTCACTAAGTTCAGGTCTTCCTGACCAATGTCAATCCCTCTGACTCATCAGTAAATTCCCTATTTGTTGAAGGAATTAGCTAAATAAATTTCCAGGCCATCTGGCTGGCTACTCATCCCTGCCACAGCCTGAGCCTGGCAGCAGGAAAGGATCCAAGTGTTCAGAACCGGGGATTGGGCTGCAGTGACTCGCGAGGATTGCGCAAGATGTGAAACACTTAAAAACGAAACAAAAAACTTTCAGATCCTAAAAGAGCTGCTGAGTGTGAAGAATTGGATGAGGAAAGGGAAAAATGGAAATGAATTCAAAACATGGTATATATTTCAAAGGTATTTGGATTATTTTTTTTTTGCAGCTCTTCCTGGTTCTTGGCTATTGCAACAACAGCTGCCAGGCTCCAGCCCCAGTGCCACCCTCGGTGCCACCCTCGGTGCCACCCTGGTGCTGTCCCTGGTGCTGTCCCTGCCCTGCTGATGGGAGTGAACCAAACCGGTGCTGGGCTTTGGCTTCAGGGAAGCACTTTCCGAGGAAATTCAGGGAACACTTGGAATGCCTCTGTCTATTAAAGAGTGACATTTAGTGTTGTAGTTTGAAATATGTTTGAAGTACCACACAGCATAAAGGCCCTAAGGGGACCCATGAGCCAAATGAGATTTCCATGTCAGCACCAGTCACGACCTTTCCTTTACTGCATCTGCTTAAATACAGAAAACACGTTTTTGTTGTAAAGCCAAGTCAAAACAGGGATTCGGAGCAAAATAAAATATATACTTAGGGCTGCCCTCGGGGACCTTTTTAATGGTTTCATATAAAGCAATACTCTGTTTACAGTAAGATATCTCTCAGCGGAGCACGGTCGCTCCCAGGGTCAGCAGCAGGGTGGGCAGCTGTGCCCGGGGCTGGGCAGGGTCTGCAGGCAGTGCCAGCCCCGGGGGGACAGCACGGCCTGGCTGCTGCCAGGCTGGCTGGGATTGCACTGGGCACCATGGAAAATCCCAGTACCGGTTCAGGAGGCAGCCACCAGGCAGGGAGCAGCGTCAGGAGTGAGGCACACCATGAAGGGCAGCCTCAGCACGGGCACCTGCCCTGCCTGTGCCAGCCTGTGCCAGCCTCTCTGGGGGAGCACGGCCCAGGGTGATGGCACAGAGGCCTAAAATCTGAGGTTTAAATTCATGCTGATGGCCTCTATCAGAACCTGGTGCTCAAAGATGCTTCCCTTTCCCCTGGAGTGTGTTGGGCAGTTGGCAGGGAGCCTCAGCAGGGAGGCTGGGAGCTGTCTGAGGAACCGGCTACAGCTCCTTGGATTTAACCCTCTCAGAGCTGCCTGGAACACCAGGGGCTTCACAGTGATGGCACAGCCAAAAATGCCCTGTTTGGATGAGCCCTCCTGCCTAAATCCTGCCAATCTCTGTAATCCGCCGATCACCAGCCTCTCGCAGAGATTCACAGCTGCTCTGAAACCAGCCAGGCAGAGGTGGGGATGGTGGGAAAGGTGATGGAGTTCAGTAAATGATGCATTTACCTATACAGAGTTTATACATCATGAATGATTTATTCGCTTATAAATACTCCAAACTTCACATACATATTCTTCTGGTTGTTTAGTTTATTGTAATTTATTGGTTCATTATTATTTAATATGCAAGTTATGTCATCCAGGAAGTTTAAAAAATATCTTTCCCACCTGCTTTGCTGACTGTGTTGGGAGAGCAGAAGGGGCAGAGGCTCCAGGCAGTCCTGGGTGTCTCTGGCTCCCCATGGGAGGGCACAGCACAGGCCGTGGGTTTTCCAAGTGCTCAGAGAACGCACTGCGGGCAGGAGTGGCTGTGGTGGGGCTCCTGTGTTTGCTTTTCCTGGTGTGGCTTTGCTTTATGTCTGCCTAGAAATGTCAGGAGAAACTCAGAGTCACCTGAGCATGAGCCAGGTGGCAAAACCACCACAGCAAGTGGCCTGGGCAGGAGGGTGGGGAGGAGAATGCTGAGCTCCCACCTGAGCCCACACCCTGGGCAGGAGGATGAGGAGGACAAGGCTGAGCTCAGCCCTGAGCTCACACCCTGGGCAGGAGGATGAGGAGGACAAGGCTGAGCTCCCACCTGAGCCCACACCCTGGGCAGGAGGATGAGGAGGACAAGGCTGAGCTCAGCCCTGAGCCCACACCCTGGGCAGGAGGGTGGGCAGGACAAGGCTGAGCTCCCACCTGAGCCCACACCCTGGGCAGGAGGGTGGGAGGACAAGGCTGAGCTCAGCCCTGAGCTCACACCCTGGGCAGGAGGGTGGGCAGCACAAGGCTGAGCTCCCACCTGAGTCCACACCCTGGGCAGGAGGATGAGGAGGAGAATGCTGAGCTGACCCCTGAGCTCACACCCTGGGCAGGAGGGTGGGCAGGACAAGGCTGAGCTGACCCCTGAGCCCACACCCTGGGCAGGAGGGTGGGCAGGACAAGGCTGAGCTCCCACCTGAGCTCACACCCTGGGCAGGAGGGTGGGGAGGACAAGGCTGAGCTCAGCCCTGAGCTCACACCCTGGGCAGGAGGGTGGGCAGGACAAGGCTGAGCTCCCACCTGAGCCCACACCCTGGGCAGGAGGGTGGGCAGGACAAGGCTGAGCTCCCACCTGAGCTCACACCCTGGGCAGGAGGGTGGGGAGGACAAGGCTGAGCTCCCACCTGAGCTCACACCCTGGGCAGGAGGGTGGGCAGGACAAGGCTGAGCTCCCACCTGAGCCCCAGCCCCTCAGGACTGTCCTGCCAGCATGGCTGAGGCCGAGGGGAAAGAACTGACACTGGCAATTCTTTCATGTACTGTTAGTGAACAGCCATCAGAAGACATTGACACTAACTGTGGGCCTTTTAAGAGTGTAATGTATTAGCAACTTGTCTCCTTGAAAGCTAATGACAAATGCCTTGTTTAAAAGGAAGATCAAAACATCAAGAAAAATTAGATTAAATGGTTATGAAACTCCCAGTGGAGGACGCGTTTCTCAGAAGTATTCCCTGTTGAACCTTGGAAATCTGTAATTATTTCCCCTGCTTACTGCATTAGGGCTGGGAAGTGTTTGCATTGCTGCAGCACACAATGTTTGCACAGGGGTGCAGCACAGAGAGCCCTGGCCTGGGCACCTGGCACTGGCAGGGGCTCCCTGTGCCAGGGGGCAGTGCCAGGGACACAGTGGTGGGTGCCAGGGACACACAGTGGGTGGCAGGGACACAGGTGGGTGCCAGGGACACAGGGGTGGGTGGGTGGCAGGGACACAGGTGGGTGGCAGGGACACACAGGTGGGTGGGTGGCAGGGACACAGGTGGGTGGGTGGCAGGGACACAGGTGGGTGGCAGCCACGTGTGCGGCAGGGCAGGAGCGGGCAGACACCGTGGCACTTTGGCACCAGTGGAGCCAGAAAAGGGTTTGCAGTGAATGCTGCTTTGGAGATGGCACGGGCCCATTTGGCTGGCGCTGGCTGGGCTGCAGAGGTTCAGCCTGCTCACATGCAGGGCTGCCCAGATTTCTGGTGGCCGTGCTGTGGGAACCCACAGCAGCATGTTTCATGTTTAGCATCTTCTCTGGGCAGAAATGTGCTCAGGGCTGGCAAAGACTGTATTTCAAAGCAGGAAGAGCATGAGCAAAGTTTGTCACAATTTCCCCTATGCTAGAGCAAAGACAATTGAAGCGGTACATTCCAACTCTCACCCAAAGAATGTAATTTACATGTTTTTAATGAATTTCCCCATTAACACATGGACATCAGACCTCACTGGCAGTAGTGTGCAATTACAAGTTCCTGACCAAACTGTGAAGGACCGACCATTCATCTTTCCAGTTGCAAATTATTTTAATATCTAAGTAAATTAAAGTTTTCCTTCTAATTTTTGGTGCAAGAAGATTGCAGTTTTTTGCTGCAAGTAACATCTGTGGCCGTGTATTTGAACACTGAGCTCCTGCAGAGCAGTTTGGTGCTGAAATGGGACGAGGGTCTGTCTCGTGGAGCACTGCTGCTCTGCTCCGGGATGGAGAGCTCTGCTCTGGCTGCTGTGTTTGCAATCAAAGGCAGCTGAATTAGGCTCTTTCTCTCCCATTTCTATGTACCAATTTGAAGAGCTCAGATGAAAAGTGTTGCATTACACCAGCACCAATAAGTCACACTATCTGTGTTGTGACACACAGAATGTTATTAATTGTCAATCACAAACCACCAGGCTTGTCAAGATGTTCTCTTCTGAACAGGCTGCTTTAGACCTGAAGTGATTTTTAATCAAATGTTAATAACACAGCATCTGTCAGTGGACCATTGGCATCATACAATAATAAAAAGTTAACATATGACATGGCAAATTCTAATGTTTTCATTTTTACTTCTTTCCAATTATCTGTGGAATTTCTGCCAGAGTGAGAAGTGTGCTGACATTATTACATGCAAAACACACTGCTGAAAGATGAACATGTCTATTAAACCTGTGCTCCCCATCACGCCAGCTCCCCAAAGCACCTTCCATCTCTGCTCCCAGGGCCTGCTGCCAGAGCCTGCCGTGCCCAGGGCAGGGCTGCCAGTCCCTGTGAGCTGCGTGGGCATGCATGGCACCCTGGCACATCCAGGGGCTCCCTGCCTGCCCTCTGCAAGCGTGGGCACCCTGGCACATCCAGGGGCTCCCTGCCTGCCCTCTGCAAGCGTGGGCACCCTGGCACATCCAGGGGCTCCCTGCCTGCCCTCTGCAAGCGTGGGCACCCTGGCACATCCAGGGGCTCCTGTCCCTGCCAGCCTGGGCACCCTGGCACATCCAGGGCTGATGGGGGGTCAGGGGCAGCCTTTGCCCTGCCCCAGCACAGAGCGAGAGGGGCTGGGGCAGGAGAGCTCCATCTCCATCCCTCGCTCCCCTCTGGCAGCACGGCACCAGTGCCAGCCATGCCTGCCAAGCAAGGGCTGTGCCCGTCAAATATCCACAGAGCACCAGGGACTGCTGCCCTCAGTGCCCTCAGCCCAGCCCTGGCACCAGGGCAGGAGGGTGGGGGCACCGAGTGCCAGCCCATGGGACAATCTGGCTGCACAGAGGCTTGGGGTGGAAATGCCACCCAGCAGGGCTGGGCAGAGTGGGGATGGAGGTCCCGGGGTGCAGGCTGGGGGCCTGGCTGCCCACAGAGCCGCCCAGCTGCCAGGGGCATGCCAAGGGATGCCCGGGCTGGGCAGAGTGGGGATGGAGGTCCCAGAGTGCAGGGCTGGGGGCCTGGCTGCCCACAGAGCCGCCCAGCTGCCAGGGGGATGCCAAGGGATGCCCGGGCTGGGCCAGCCCTGTCCTGGCCGCAGCCACATCCTCGGGGCACGCAGAGTTGCAGAAGCTTTGAAATCTTAACAAGAGAGCTCAGTGCAGCGGGAGCGTGATTGTTATTAATGGTTTGTGTTACAGGATAAGCGGTGCATAACAGATCTGCTGCAATATCAAGTATTCCATCAGAAATTCATCATTTTGAGGACTTTGTCAAAAGTAGGCTGTGTATGCAGTGTATACAAATCTGCGGGAGCATAAAGCGATGTGGAAGTTCCAAGCACCTGTATATTTAAAACACACTCAATTTCCTTTCCTAAATGCATTGTTTTCACTTGAATACTTCATAGCATTCAATGGATTGCAGTTGCTTTGTCTATAGATTCAATTTGTGTCTCTGGACAGAGTTTGAATGGATTTATTATATTGAAATGCAATTTTGCAGACATAACCTTATATCTGACCCGTCATTACTTATAATGCTAAACTTTGATATGTTAATTCTGCCTTATGTTTTTATATATTTTACGACACTTGGCTTAAACATTTTTAATCTACATATTGGTTTATGTCCACCTAAATTATTGTTGCTTCCGGGGACAATGCGCACACAAGATCTGGCAATTCATTATGCTGGTCCCGCTTAAATGAATTTCAAAAATTTAATAAAGTTCTCCCCCTCCTCCCATTGTGTTCCAAAGCTCCAGCATAAACACCAGTCCAGTGTTATCAAATCACAGAAGGAGAATAAGGTTAACCTCGAACAGCCCGGCCATGCCGCAGACCCCGGGAAATGTCGCCTCTGATTAGGGATGCTCTCTAAAGCTCCGAGCGTCCCCTCGCTGGAAAGGCGGTGTGCCCGGGCAGGGAGAGGAACCGGTGTGCCAGGGCTGGGAGCGGAACCGGTGTGCCAGGGCTGGGAGCGGAACCGGTGTGCCCGGGCAGGGAGCGGAACCGGTGTGCCAGGGCTGGGAGCGGAACCGGTGTGCCAGGGCAGGGAGAGGAACCGGTGTGCCAGGGCTGGGAGCGGAATTGGTGTGCCAGGGCTGGGAGCGGAACCGGTGTGCCAGGGCAGGGAACCGATGGGCACGGGCAGGGAACCGATGGGCACGGGCTGGGAACCGATGGGCACGGGCAGGGAACCGATGGGCACGGGCTGGGAACCGATGGGCAAGGGCAGGGAACCGATAGGCACGGGCAGGGAACCGATGGGCACGGGCAGGGAACCGATGGGCAGGGGCAGGGAACCGATGGGAAGGGGCTGGGAACCGATGGGCACGGGCTGGGAACCGATGGGCATGGGTTTGGAATCGATGGGCACGGGCTGGGAACCGATAGGCAGGGGCTGGGAACCGATGGGCAGGGGCAGGGAACCGATGGGCACGGGCAGGGAACCAATGGGCACGGGCAGGGAACCGATGGGCACTGGCTGGGAACCGATGGGCAGGGGCAGGGAACCGATGGGCAGGGGCTGGGAACCGATGGGCACGGGCTGGGAACCGATGGGCATGGGTTTGGAATCGATGGGTAAGGGCAGGGAACCGATGGGCAGGGGCTGGGAACCGATGGGCACGGGCAGGGAACCGATGGGCACGGGCAGGGAACCAATGGGCACGGGCTGGGAACTGATGGGCACGGGCAGGGAACCGATGGGCACTGGCTGTGCCAGCCCCTGCCCAGCGCCCCCAGCATGTCCCTGTCCCTCCATCCCCAGCGTGTCCCTCCATCCCTGGCTGTGCCAGCCCCTGCCCAGCCCCTGCCCAGCGTGTCCCTGTCCCTCCATCCCCAGCGTGTCCCTCCATCCCGGCTGTGCCAGCCCCTGCCCAGCCCCTGCCCAGCGTGTCCCTGTCCCTCCATCCCCAGCATGTCCCTCCATCCCGGCTGTGCCAGCCCCTGCCCAGCGCCCCCAGCATGTCCCTGTCCCTCCATCCCCAGCGTGTCCCTCCATCCCTTGGCCTTCTTCCTGCCACAATGTCATGAATTTTTCATCCTTGATGAACTTCAAAGTCTTTTAATGACTCTTCATGAAAAAACAGAGGGGCCAAAAGTTGAGCAAAGGGAGATGATTAAAGGACCTTATTAAAAGCAACCTTGTAGAATTCTCCACATGAAAGAGAGCGCCATTATGAGGGCTTATCCTTATAAATGACACTTCGCTTTTGCGAACATGCCGAAACCTGATTAGAGTGACAAGCACTGAGTGATACTGCAAACCTGTTAATAACATGAAAATTAGAAGAGGCTCATGCAAAGAAGGGAGATTAATTTAGCCCGAGTACATCTCGCGCAAATTGCAAAGTTGTGAATATGTTCTCAGATAATGAGCCTTCGCAGTCATCAGCTCACTTGTCATTTTCTGTAATTAATGTTAAGGAAGACTCCTTCCTGATGGTTCGTATTACTCATATACCAAGAAAATTTCTTCAGAGAAATAATTTACATTTATTATCATCGGTCTGTTTGTGTGGTTTATTTCGCTGCGGAGTAATTTATTGCAGCACCGTTTCACTTGCCTTGATTAGTCGCTCGTCAGCCTGAAATGTAATTTTTTTTTCCTGATGGCAACGTCTGAAAATTGACAGTGGTGCAATACTCTTTTTAATCTGAGAATGTGTTTTCTTAACTTGAATAAACTTTTGGGCTGGAAGTTGAATCTACTTCCCAAGTTGAATTACTGTTGAATTACTGTTAGAAACTCAAAGGTTTTTTCTGTCTCAGGTCCTTGTGCTGCCTGCTGGACTCACCACTTCTGCTGTGGGTGCTTGGCTATGTGGACGTGCACAGATAAAGTACTTTGCTGCAAGAATGAGCTTGTTATGGATCTGAAGAAGTGCGTGATGTGCTCCTCACCTGGTCTCTCAGACTTTGCTTTGGATCTGAAGCCAACAAAAGCCTTCTCAAATCTTATAATTGTTTTCCCTGGATTTCAAATATAATTTTTATTTTGTTATGAACTTCTTATTTTTATCTTGCCTTAAGAATAAAAAGCAGTTCAGCTGTCTGACAGAAGCAGCAGTTAAATTTTGTATGTGTTCTCTTGACCTGCCTCGGCAGTTCCCCCTTTGGCAGCAGCCACTTCTGCATCTGAACAGTAAAACTGCGAACTCTGTTTCCTCCCAAACATTGCAAACACAGAAGCTGTTAAAGTGAATTACTGACCTCTGAGCTGCAAATGAACCAAACGTCACTGATTAGCGTTTTTAGGCAGAGATAATGATTTTTTTTATTGGAGGCCTTCATTCCCAACAAGCTTCACGGAGCACTCTGTAGGCAGCGACTGCCTGTGCCAGTTAATGGTAATCCATATTTATAAAACTATAGTCCATCAAAGTGGGATGAATATTTTAAAAGCCACAGACAAATCAAATTGTCTTTGTCAAATTGCACGCTCTCCACATCAAATGTATTTTGTGATTCTTCCTTGTACGTGAGCCAATGGGATCCCTGCACCAGCTGAAAGCTGCCTGCCTAATTTTTGCTTCTGTAAACAGACAAGTCTCTGCTGTTTTAAAGAACTCAATGAGCTGTGGAGATTGACATTTAAGCCATAAAATTGTACTTTATTTGATGAAGTTAACAAATAATGTATGAAGTAGATTTATTTGATGTGTCTGTGAGTAGTAGTTGGTGCATCCTTACAGGAACAAATGGACTATTTTTGAAGGATTTGGAAGTTGTGGGCAGCACACTGGGGAGGGGGCCCTGGGTGTTGGCAGAGCTGTGCCATGCAGTGCCACCACTGCCATGGGGAGGAGCAAACCCAGACGGGTTTGTCTGACCCAGAGATGTTGGGTCCCACACAGGGGTCTGGCCCCGCTCCTCAGCAGCACTTCAGAGCCGTCCATTGTCTGTTACCAGAGAAACACTCTAAGCAGGAAGACCATGCATGGTGCTATGTGGGACATTTATCTGCCATTATGCTTTTTAAATCCCACTGAATTGTAAACATTAAAAACCTTAGAAACGTTCTGAGGAACATCTGTAAAGCAGCGCATTGTGCTGCCAGCAGAGCGCTGAGTGCCCACGGCGCTCTGTGGGATGGGATGTCCCCTCTGGCAGCAGCAGGAACAAACAAAGGTCCTTGTGGGGTGCCAGCAGTGAGAGCTGACGGGTTGGTCCCCAGCCCCTGCCTCACTGCGCATCACAACAGCAGCGCCAAGAGCGGCCACAAATCCCTCTGCAGACAGAGGTGGGAGCTGGGCCAGGGCAGCAAATCACGGAGGGAGCAGCGAGCTAAAGCAGGAGCGCACGAGGGGCAAGGCGGTGATGAGATCCTGCAAGTGATCCTATTGGAAATGTCAGCCCAGGAAATAAAATGCTGGCGTCCAGGCAGGCCTCACCTCTTGTGTCTGAATTTAACAGCAAAAAGTTTTGCCACATCTATCTTGTGATGTCAGAGAGACAGGCTGATAGTGCGGAGACAGCTGAGACAGCATGAGGGTTAGCAGACAAATAAATTTGAGAATCATCTGCATAGAAATGGAAAGCTACTCCACGCTGATGAATAATATAACCCAGTGGCAGCATATAAACACAAAATAACAACGGGCCCAATATAGAGCCCTGGGGAACCTTGGAAACAACTTCACTAATGGAAGATGAAAAATCACCCATCGAAACAAAATGCTGTCTATTTGATAAATAAGATTTGAACCGACTGAGAGCAGCATCAGATAAGCCAAGCAGGCTGCTCACATGAGGATCCGAGGGGATACCTTGAGCAGCAGCATCAAGTGACAAAGACCTGACAGTGTGAGAGCAGATCCCAAATCAGGGCTAAAATATGAGTCTTTTGGGGTCCATCTCGTTGGACCAGGCTGCCCCAGCTGGGCTTGGCTGCGTCACCGAGCCAGCCTTGCCAGGCTGCCTAACGGGGCCTGGTGTGGGTTGCACCAGCAGGGCCCCAGCACCAGGAGCCCCTCTGCCCAGGTGGGCATGGGGATGTCCCTGCTGCTCGCGGTGACCACGGAGCCCTGCTGCACTGCCAGCATCGGGAGGGGCAGCGGGACAGTGTCCCGAGGAGCAGCCAGCCCTCCCTGCCCAAGCACAGCCCCTGAGCCCTGGGTGCCTCTGCCTCCCAACAGCCTGGCCATTCCCTGGTGGTGCACGTGAAAACGCCGTGCTGATCAGGAGTCTCTCTTTGCTCATTTGTCTTTGCAATTTGCAATTGCTCTCTCCAATTTTGTGTCAGCACAAAGTAGTACGGAACACAGGTGGGAGCCCTCGAACTGCAAAAGCAGCGAGTGCAATGCTCTGGGAAGGCTTTGCAGGCACGCTGCGAGCAGCGAGGCAGAGGATGTCACTGCATGGCAGAGGATGTCACTGCGTGCCTGCAGCACTGAGGCAGAGGATGTCACTGCATGGCAGAGGATGTCACTGCATGGCAGAGGATGTCACTGCATGGCAGAAGATGTCACTGCATGGCAGAGGATGTCACTGCGTGCCTGCAGCATTCTGGGGAGCCACAGAAGAGCATGACTCACCCTGAGCTCCCACGTTCCTGCTGCTGGGGAGGCTCTGGCAGCTCTCAGCTCCCTGGTGCTGCCCCACCTCTGCTCCAGCCCCGTCCAGTCCATGCCTGTCGTGACTTTGGGGTTGCTTTTAGTGTTTGCTGTAAAAAAATGAGAGTTGCAAATTTAAGGAAGAAAAAAAGTGTCTGAATGAATCCAGCCCTTGGGTTCTCCACTGCATCCCCAGCCCCGAGAGGTGGACTGTGTAAAAACGTGTACATTGTTTGGAAATACATTAATAATTCTGTCATCTGCACTAACATTGGCCATTGGTTTTTAACAAATTGACACCTTCTTAGCTGAAAGAAATCTTTATTAGTTTTCATTTTGATGGCTTTTCCTGGAATAACTATAAATTATGTTTATTTCACATAATTCCTCCTGTCAGAAGTTATAAATAACTGTTTCATATGGAGATTGTGATTCTGGCCTGTGTGTGTACCTTGAACCCAGCATGGCAGCAGCGAGGGGCAATGGATTGCCCAAGTTTCCATTGATGCACCTTTCTAATTTAAAGAGTCCCTAAAAATGTATTTGCCTCAGCCATCCTATCTTGGCTTTCACCAGTTTAAGTACCAGCAGCTCTATTGTATCAGCCCTTTATACAGCATTTTTCACGCAGTGTATCTCCCAGCACTTCGCAGGGCAATTAATTACCTGCAGGAGAGTGGCGGCTGCAGGCGGTGCCGGCCGTTGTGCAGCAGCAGCAGCAGCAGCAGCACCAGAGCAGCAGCAGCAGCAGCAGCAGCAGCATTAACAGCAGCAGCAGCATTAACAGCAGCAGCAGCAGCAGCACCAGAGCAGCAGCGGCAGCAGCAGCAGCAGCGGCAGCAGCAGCAGCAGCATTAACAGAAGCAGCAGCATTAACAGCAGCATTAACAGCAGCATTAACAGCAGCGGCAGCAGCAGCAATAGAGCAGCAGCGGCAGCAGCAGCATTAACAGCAGCATTAACAGCAGCATTAACAGCAGCAGCAGCAGCAGCACCAGAGCAGCAGCTGCAGCAGCAGCAGCATTAACCTCAGCAGCAGCAGCAGCAGCACCAGAGCAGCAGCGGCAGCAGCAGCATTAACAGCAGCATTAACAGCAGCAGCAGCAGCATTAACAGCAGCATTAACAGCAGCAGCATTTCCCTTCTGCAAATTGGGTCCCCCCAGCTCTTTTCAGTGTCCCCTTTGCAACTCCAATGCACAGAGCTGTGTAATGGGCCTCCAGTCAATATCAGCATCACTCACATTTTAAAACATTGGAGGAGTTTCTTGTGATTTTTGTCCATATGTTTTCATTACAGTTGACTGGATAATTCATAACAAATTGTTTAGACAACACAATTCATCTGGTTTCTTCCCCCACCACATCTCCTGTCTACCAGTCAGCAATGTGATCCTTCATTCTTTTTTTTTTTTTTGACTCCTGGATTTATCCAGAAAATCATTCTCTCTGAACCAAAACTGTCATGGTCCTGATGATCAAGACAAAGGCTAAACTCTCTTTTATTTACTAGCTGACTAGTCGTTAGAGGTGGACTTGCTTTTGGGCACATCCTGACCCAAGAAACAGACTGTCTCTGAAGCTTTGTCAGCAGCACTGCTTGGTCTTCCAGACCTCTCCCTTCAGTCTTCACTTTTTAGGACTAAAAATGGCATTTTTGCAAAACAATACACTATTCAAAATTTAATTTCAGTAATTATTTTGTTATTTAAGGTTAAAAGGAAGGAAGGAAGGAAGGAAGGAAGGAAGGAAGGAAGGAAGGAAGGAAGGAAGGAAGGAAGGAAGGAAGGAAGGAAGGAAGGAAGGAAGGAAGGAAGGAAGGAAGGAAGGAAGGAAGGAAGGAAGGAAGGAAGGAAGGAAGGAAGGAAGGAAGGAAGGAAGGAAGGAAGGAAGGAAGGAAGGAAGGAAGGAAGGAAGGAAGGAAGGAAGGAAGGAAGGAAGGAAGGAGCGAGCTGGTGTGACTGGGGTCTTTAGCAGAGCAACGCTGAGCTCCCACATTTGAATTGGCCACCGACAGCTGAGTCTGTGGGCTCAGCAAGCAGCAGCTTTTCCAGTGTCCTGATCCCTCTCTGAAGCACCAGCTGTTGTTTCATCTATCTTTGTGGCCAGCAATCTGCTCCATGGATTGATAGATACCATCCTTCTAAAAATAGCAGCAGCAGATTTCAGCGTGCCCATGGAAGGAGGATGGTGAAGGAATGGCAGTGCCCACCTGGCTGCCAGGCAGGCGGCCAAGCCTGGGCACCCGGAGCGCAGCCGCTCCATGACCCCGGTGCAGAGGGGCCCGGGGCTGCCTTTCCTGCTGGGAGCTCTCGAGCACTTGTGGGACGCAGAACTGCCCTGGGGCTGCCCAGCTCTGCCACCATTGTCACCGCTGTCACCGCTGTCACCGCTGCCACCATTGTCACTGCTGTCACCGCTGCCACCTGTGTGGCTGCGCTCTCAGGGCTGGTGCTGCAGCAGAAAGCAGAGGTGGAAACGGCTCCAGAGGCTGGGAAGCTGGCACTGTTGGGCTTGTGTTCCCTGGCATGTGCACCAGCCTGGCTTCTCACAACCATTGGAGCAGAGGCAAAGCTGCCAGGGATGCTCCCAAGGTGGGTCTGGGGACCTGCTGCCCCTCACCTGTGGCACGGTACCCACTCCCACATCTCCCCAAGGTGGATGGGCTGCCCTCAGCTGGCACAGCCCTGGCAGAGGAGCCCAGGCCTGCTGTGCACAGGCCATGTGGCACTCAGCGCCACATCCCACCACGGTGCCATGGTCTTCCCTACTGGGATGGTGTCCCTGACTGATCCATGTGGAGAGCACGGGTGGAAATCTGCAGCGGGTGGAAAACAAAGGGATCCTGCACTGGGAGCCATATGGATCACACGTATATCTGATACACAATAAACAACACATCTTTCAGTCTGGGTCTGTTTGAAACCTTCCGACATATGTTCTGCTAACAGTTTAACAAATTGATTGCTAATGTTATCCTGCTCGGAAATCTGGCAGAATGTGCAGGAGGGGAAAAAACCAAAACAAAAGCATTCCTACCTCAACAGAAATTCACAAGAAAAGCTATTAGAAAAGGCTTCAGGATGCCTGACAGGAGAGAATTTCATGCCAATTTGTGTGCTCGTTGGAAAAATCATTTATTAAAAAGAAGATATACCTTCATGTTAGTGAGATGAGGGTGTAAAACTGAGCTGGGTCTCCCACTGCTTCAGCTCTATAACTCAAGTTATATTCATCAGAGGCATATATTTAAATCATAGCTTACTTTGCTTTGTGTTCTGAAATTTATTAGCCTACTACTTAAATGTTTTATTCATTAGGCCATGTAAATAATGCATGGTTGTTTCCATGGCAATTTAACCCCTTCTCTCCGGGCCGCCTGCAGATCCCTGTCTTGTTCTCTGCTTAATTGCCACCATCGGATTTGCCATTTTCTCCACGTTGAGGCCGTGGCCATTTTTCTCCTTTTTGTGGCAAATTCATTAGGAGGAAACTTTTCCACTGACAAATAAGATGTGTTCAGGCATGAAGAGGAAGGGGAAGGCACTGCTGGCAGGTCATTCAGCAGAATTTGGGCATAGCAAATGATGCCAGATTCTGCTCTTCACAGACTCACACGAGGAGGGAGAGCTTAAAGTGCCTTGTTCCTGCATCCTTTGGCTTTCATTGCCCTGTAACCTGCTCATTGCTGTAGCCTGTCCTCTGGAACCTCTTACACTAAGCAGGGCATCCTCTGTGCTTTGCAGTGATAAAGCTCCCTGCAGTTGTCTCTGGAGTGGTGCACTTGCAGTTACACAGAGATCTTTATAGGCAGCAGTAACAGGCTGAGATAATTTACACTGGCAGCAGCCTTGGAGCCCGTTCTTCCCCTTGCCTCTGCCCCCTCCCAGCCAGGCTCCCCATGAAGTCCCTCCTGAGGCAGGAGCTGCAGCATCCATCCCTGCGTCCCTGCCAGCCCCACGCACAGCAGCACCACCGTGGGCCGTGCCGCACCCCACAGCCTTGCTCGAGGGGTGGCACCTGCCTGGCAGCCCCAGGAGAAGCCCCTGTGGCTGCCCAGCCCCGCAGCCTTTTGTCTGAGCCACATCCTGCAGCGGCCGAGCAAAGAGGTTTGTGAGCAAATCAGAAGCAGGAGCCGAATTCAAACTCATCCATGTCACTGGCCATCGCCCGAAAGCAGAGAGGTGCAGCTCAGTAGAGACGAGCACAGAGGGGTTCTGCGTGGGAGAGAAAACAGCACACACCGTGCAGAGTAGGGATTACTGCTTGAGTAAGCAGAAGCTGGGGAGGATCAGGGTCTGCAATAACCATGGCACCTGTCAGGAAGGTGATGCTCTGATAAAATGCAGGGAAAACATATCCCACGTTTGTAGCCTGAGAGAAAATTCAACTTTGGTCTTTCCAGGGACATCCTCAGCTTTCCCTTTTAAGTGAACAGAAAATGGGAAAGAATCCAGAGGCAGGTTCAGAAAATGCAGTGCATGATAATGGAAGCTGGTGGGGCTGGAATTACTTAGTGTGGAGCAGAGGAGCTCTGGCCATTAAAGTCTTTGAGGACACAAAAGTTTGGGACAAAAAGGATGGCTGTGCTTTTTTTTCCCTTGAGTAATATAGAACTATTGTGCTGTCCTTGCAGGAAGGAAAGCCTAGGTGAGATAAAGCAGCAACTCCCAAACCATAAGCAGGTTATAATCTAGAGGAAATACAGGCTGTGGAAAGTCACTGAGGTAGAGAAACATCTACAAGGAGTCTGTGATCTTACCTCACTGCAGAGAGACAGATTAGATGAGGTCTGTTCCATGCCTACATGTCTGCAACTCTTTGTGTAAAAATGCCAATGAATGCCCCAGCTCAGGGGACAGCCCCTTCATGTCCTACAGACATGATGGTGCAGGAAACAGAGGCCTTTCAGGCCAGCAGCTCAGCCAGGGAGCACAGGACAGCCACGGACAACTCTGGCATCACGCTGGAGCTACAGCAGGAACAGGATTCGGTCCCATTGTTTCAGATTAGGTTTATTTTCAAAACGTAACACTTCTACAGGAATCTTCTCCATATGAAATACAGCAGGAACCAGGTAGAGGTTAGGAGAAAGAAATCATTGAGCTCCACAGGTCTGAATAGCCGAGATCAATCACCCTGAGCCATGGAGATGAGATTTGGGACAACATATCCGTACGGGCCTTCGGAGGCCTGTAGATCTGCCCAGCCGTGCTCTCGTCCATGATGGATGGCAGAGGAGATCCGCTTTTCCTCAGAATTGGCTTTGACTTAATTCACTCTCGGCATGGAAGGAGGAAAACAAAGGATGAACAATCAGATTTCCCATTTAGCACCTGGCTGCTCCATGGCCAAGCTCGGCAGGCTCTGCGCTCGTGGTGCCGGCAGTGCTGCGAGGAGGATGAGGGCTGTGGGGCCTGCACCCAGTGGGCTCTGCCAGCCCAGCGCTGCATGGCCTCCTCACCGCCTCCCCCAGGCCCCAGGAGGAGCCCTCCCTCTTCCCCAGGGTTTTCTCTCTCCATGGCCTCAGGAGGAGCTGGCACTTGCCACCCCTTGCTGGGCTCACAGCGGTTCTCAGGCTGGGGGCTCCCTGCCCCAGAGCTCGCTTTCTTCTAACACAGGCTGCCCAAAACCTCCTCTGTCTCTGTCTCTGCTTCCCTCCAAATGCTGCTAACTTGTGCTGCTCTTCTCCAAGCCTCCTCCCAGCATCAGCAAGTCCTGCCGTGCCTCGGTGCAGGGACGCTGGTGCCAGGGGTGAGTGTCGGGAGGTCCCCTCCGTGTCCTCTCCGTGGGATGCTGGGCTGTCACTACACCGAGAGGGAGGCGAGCTGTGTGTCATCACAAGCCCGGCGAGTTCATTGATCTTCCTGAGAACATCAATCTGTCTTTCTAATACCACAATCAGGTGTCTTGCAGAACAATTTGCTGAGTGACAACAGTCACAAGAAGGTGTTCACTTCCCTCCGGCTCCAGCAGCCAGAAATGCCCTCAGGGCTCAGGACCCTCCTGCTCAGAGAGCAAAGGTTTAACACTGGGGGACTTAAACACTGCTTCTGTTGTGTGTCGAATGGATTCTGACAGGCAGCACCAGCGGAGAGGAGGCACTGTGACAATAGCCAGTGTCACCTGCGGGAGCGTGAGGGCCCTGCTGCCACTCGTGCACGCGCTGGCCGTGTCCCATGCGTGTCCCATGCACGAGCACTTGCACGTGCTGGCCCGCTGCCAGGCCTCCACAGAACGTGCTAGGCTAAATACAGCTCAGGAGAAGTGCCAGCCGAGTTTATTATACTGCCACGTCTGCTCCTGCAGTCTGTCATTTACATCTTCCCCACCATTCTCCGTAGCAGTAAGCATGCATTAAATTTGCAGGACACAACAAACCCAGCGATGCCAGGCTGCCGAGGCTGCTATTAGCCAGAGAGCTCCAGCAGCACACAGAGCAATTCATGGCATTCAAATGGATGTATTTTATTAACGAGGCCGTGCTGATTGCCCGTTAAGTAGCTCTATGTTAATAGCCCACTGCAGATGCCCTTCTTGGGGCCATGCTGCACTTCCACAGCTGCTCCGTCAAGCTCGAGCACCCCAAGTCACCATGTCCCTGTTCTCACAGTGCCTTGGGACCCAAGCCACCACCTCTCCCCTCCCACGCATGCCTTAGGACCCCCGTGGTGCTCCCCAGGCCATGGGCTGAGCCTTGGCACCCCCAGGTATGTCGGGGAACCGAGATTTGTTTCCTCACTGTGGCATGCTGGGCACCACGCAATCACTGCTGCAGAGCCTGTTCAGTGCTCCTCAAGGGACCTGGAGCCCCGGGACTCCTGCGCTTGCTCTGGAAGGAGAGAGGGCTGTGTCACTCCAGCAGTGCCATCCAGTGCTGCAGCACGGGCCCCAGCAAGGCCATGCCCCTCGCTGGGGAGGCTGGAACAGGATTCCCACCTTCTCCATCATGCCCAAGTCAGGCTGAGGCAGGTTTTCATCTACAGGCAAGTACCCTGGGGAGCAACTCACTGCTGAACAGTTCTTAAAGGGATTTGAAAAACAAGCAGCCACGTGAAGGGTTAACAGTTTATTATATTTTTTTCTGAGTGATTTTATCACTGTCGTTAGAACATTCATTGAACTAAGTGAGAAATCCATCAAGACGTGACAGCAATGTGCAGACTAATGGCTGTTAGATGGTAATAATTTTTAATATGATTTTTATTTCACTTAATTTCATATGTGCTTGACAAAAGGTCCCGTGTCACTAGGGAGCTGTGTGAAACTGGGAATACGCTGATGTGAAGCTCTATTAAACCAAGTGTTTGAAGTATTTTTAAGTCCCAACTTCAGAATTCCAGAGAAAACTCCAGCATTTTAAACCCTTTTTGGCAAGAAGTCAATGAGACAGCAGGAAAGGACTGCGTGCCAGCTCCGCAGGGCGGATCAGCCGTGTGCATGCGCTGTGTGCTCCTCAGCTCGGGCTCGTTTCTTCAGGGCTCCTTCAAATGCCCAGTGCAAAGCCCTGCCGTGCCCCCGTGGCTCCTGCTGCTGGACACCAGCATGCCTTTGTGTGGGGCTGGGAGGGGTGCGACAGGACCAGCCCCAGGAAGGAAGGAAGGGTCCCCAAACCCGGGAGGCAGCTTGGCCCGTGATCACCTTGGGCCTCCTCCTGCTGCAGCAAGTTGTACAACAGGTTTGTAAAGAAATATGTGATTGACTGCTGACATTGCTGCAAACCAATCATTAATATTAATTCCAATAAATCCTGGCAACAGAAATAGAAATGATAGAAATAGAAATAAATATAGAAATAGAAATAGAAATAGCCGTTCCTGAAGTGTCATCCCCTACATCTGCAGCTGCGATCCAACCCCAGTCTCCCCCAGCTATAACCCCAAGAGCAGAAGCACAGCTTCTGTCTCATGTCTCCATGGGTCTTTACCAGCTCCATCTCAAAGGTCAGGAATTTGAAGTAAACACTGATGCCCTTATCTAGACAAAGTGTTGTTGTCTAGTGAATACAGAGCTGGACTTTTCTTTTAATACTGCCACATAATAAAATCAGAATGTCCTTGGGCAGATGATGGCAAAGCCACGGCCACCTCTGGAAGAGGGAAGGTGGGGTGAAGAGCTTTCTAAAGCACATCAATGAATTTTCCCTTACCTGCAGCTTGGCAAGGCTCTTCACCAAGAGGAAATCTCAGAGAAGGCTCTAGTGCAGAGGGGAAAGAGCAAAATCAAAGGTTTTTGGGGCACAGATCGTGTCAGAGCCAGAAAAAAATGCAAATGCTTAGCTTTTTATATAATTACATTTTTTAAAAACTGATTTGTGAAGGACTGAACCCCTCCTCCAAGTATCTGAGCATTGAATCCTCAAAGGTTTAACATTCCTTCACTGTGGTACCTTGTTTTAGCCTCTCTCCCAAGGTGAGGTGTGCCCTGGTGTGCCAGCGGTGCCTCTCAGTGCAGCTTTGGGAGCCACTGGGGCTGGAGGGGAGCTCCACCAGGGGCCACGCTGCTGGGACAGGCCTGGTGTGGCAGAGCTCCACAAGATCCCCATTCATCTGCTTTCCTCGACAGAATCTTGCCCTGGTTGATGCAAATTTAGCAAATCCTCTCATCCATCATCTTAATCCTGGACTGGGATTCCAAACAGGGAGCCCAGACCTGGGGAGGCTTTCCCCCAGACATGATGCTATAATTAATGGTGGAAGACCTGTGAGCACCTCACACGAGAGCAGAGCCTTTCAGTATTAATTGCAAGGGCTCAGAAACGTTGCTGTGCCTTTAACACAGAAGAAGGGTGATGTGTGCATGTGCACGCGTGCTTAAGTATATAATATATAATATTTGTAGTAAGAGTCAAGTATGGAAGCCATACATTCCCCTGATAAATGGGAGGCTTAATAGAAAAGCCTGAGATAGAGAGATTTTACACAATCTGACACTGGTTTAAGGAAGCAATATCAACCATTGTTTAATGTAATAAAAAGCCAGAGGTGTAAGAAATGATGGTAATTCTATTGTAACTGAACTCGAAGATCCCTGTCAAATATGAGTGTGAATGTGGCAGTTATTTTAGGTATGTTTGTAATCTTTGCAGGCGTTTTGTCAAGGAGGCACTGTGATATTAGTAAGAGTGCACAAAGGCTCGGCAATGGTGTCATGCACAATTAATGTCCCCAGGTAGCAACTCCATTAGTCTTATGAAGTGAGCTCACAAATGGGAATACTAATGGGGACGCGCCTTGGGGCATTTGCTGAGCTCACTGCGAGTTTATTTCATACCCTTTATGCTCAACACCAAATTTACCTAGCCTGGATTTAAAACGTGTCTCATTACACAGGCAGCATCCTTTTACTTCAGTGCTTCCCTTTTAACATGCAAGATTTGCAATTCTAATCATATCAAACCCTGACTACTCTTGCTAAAAGGGAAAAAAGGGGATAAATAAATGGAAAAAACAATCTTACAATAAAGACTGTCTGGGGTTTTAATCTTCCCTGACAGGCTTTTTCCCTATGTACATACAGTAGGGCATGTGTTCCTGTTCAGGGGCTTGGAGCCGCAGGTGGCACAGCCAGGCTGGGGTGCGGGATGGGGACACAGCCAGGTGCAGGTGGCACGGGCAGGGAGGGCAAGGGACAGCCCTGCTCCATCCCAGCCCCAGCCCTGTACTGCTGCAGCCAGGCAGGGTCAGGGACAGCCCTGCATCACCCCAGCCCTGTGCTGCTGCAGCCAGAGCAGGAACCAGCAGCTCTTGTGAGCAGGGCCATGCAGGTGGCCAGAGGGACATGGGAGGCGTCTGGGCAGCCCCCCCTGGGGGTGAGGTCACTGTGCCCCCCAAGAGCCAGGTGGCACAGGGAGAGTCCCCATTACCTGAGTGAGCGCTGTGGTTTCTGTCTTGCTCACACCTCTCCGGAGAGCTTGCAAGCAGTGATACCCAGGCAGTGAAATGCTCTCACTGCCTACCTGCAGAAACAGAAAAGCTCATTTATTTCAAAGCAAGCAAAGCTCCACAGCAGAGAAGCCTTCTGGGAAATAATCTGGGGGAACATCAGAACGGCAAGAGCACCACCCTGCCCTCTCCCATCTCGCTCCCCACCCCTCTCCTTGGCCTGGTCCCAGTCAGGGGCACCCCAGCTATCCCCATCCCCCTGGGCACAGCCTGGCTGGCAGCACCCTCCTGGGAAGGGGCACCTCCTGCCCTGGCAGCAAAGCTGTCACGTCACCAAGACACCGTTCAAGTGCCACAAGGCTCATGGAACAACAAGCCCAGGGAGGGCTGGGACATGGAGCAAGCTGTGGCAGGGCAGCAGCCTCTGCCCCAACACTGTCACTGTTTGGAGAGCCAGCTCTGCTGGCCCAGCTGGGGAAAGGGGTCCCAGCCCCAGAAGCCATCCCTGAGCAGCGAGCCAGCCGGGCAGCTGCGGCTGTGCCCCTGGCCCTGGTGCCCCCACAGCTGGACGGTCCAGCCCACAGCTGGGCTGCAGGAGCAGCGCCTCATGCTGCCTCTCCCAGCACCAAAATGCCAGATGAGCCCCAGACAGATTTATTTCCAAACCCTGACTCAATCACAGCATTGGATTTGTAATCACAGGCTCCAATTTTAGTGGAATAAATATACTAACAAAACTAATAGTTTGTTAGCTGCAAGGTAGGGACAATCAAAGTGTCTGCGGTGAAATACAAGGCTCCTCAGGAGAAACCCCTACATGATAAAGACATTTGGAGTTTTATTTTTTTAAATAAATATATAGTGAGGTGTCAAGCTGTTCCCAGCGCCTGCCACTCGCTCACACTGCGTGTGCTGTGCCCCCTTTGGGGAGGGGGTGTTGGGAAAGTTCACCGGTGTGTAACTGTCTCCAGCCACAGCATGAGCTGCACCGGAGAGGACATAAACCAAAATGACTCTCAGGAACCCAGAGGAGAAGCAGGAACTGTTTGGTGGAGAATTATAGCTATGGGTGAAATTAGATGTACTCAGAGCCCCAAGGCTGAGAGAAATAAAAAGCATTTTAAATGGAGTGTAGAATTCATATTCCTCAGTCACTTCCAATAAATAAATCCTTGACAATTTTTTCTGTAAACAGTGGTTACACTTTGCTCTATTGTCTCCACATTGCATATTCCAGATGGGACTGTGGGCTCTGCACCCCAGCCAGGACACACTCACCCACCCCTGCCCAGGGAGCATCACTGAGGGCTGGTGGCTGCACACTGAGCCTGGCAGGATCTGGTTGTCTCATCAGGGGCCCCTCTTGCCACGAGCCACGTTTTGAGTGCCTCCTAAAACCTGAATTCTTGTGCCCTCTCCTTTTCCTTCTAAACCCATGGGGCCAAGCCCGTGTGGAGCCCCTGCACGCCTTGGAGCTGGTCCCTGATGGGGCATCCCTGCAGGCAGCAGGACAATGCCCACCCCAGGGCTGGCTGTGAAGCAGCACGCACTGCCAGGGCCTTCCCTGGCCGTTCAAATTTCCATTTCATGAGCAAATGAAGCATTTTATACTTTACGACTTCCCTGCAATGGCAGTCATCCCATTCCACCTGTCTGGGACAGGAGATGATGGAAGAAGAACACGAGTGCCGGGCTGTTGGCAGCCGGAGCCGAGTACAGGGGAGGACACGTTCACATTCACTGCAATTGCATCTTTTATTAACAACACTGAAGTAATAACTCTAGGGCAGTAACAACAGCCTCCTCCTTGTGGCACTGTGGAAACAGCACACAGGCTGGGCGCTCTGATTGCAGGGTGGGGAATGCCCAAAGGTGCTTCAGGTGCTGCTGAGCCCCCATGCCTGCCATGCCAGCGAGATTCAGGGGCACTGCCAGAGCACACGGGCAGCCCCTGGTGCTCCTCAGGCAGGGGCTGGCAGGGTGCCTGTGGCACCCAGGGGACACACACGGCACTGCCCAGCCAGTCTGTGTGTGAGGGGGGCTGCCAGGGCCACCCCAGCCCTCCTGGCACAATGGGCCCTGGCCTCTGCAGAGCCTTCAGCACAGGGCGAGGGGCAGCAGGGAGGGCTCACTCACGGGAACTCTGTTCCGGGGTCAGGGAGTTGTCCCCTCAATCTGTCACCCCTCAGACAAGGCCTGGAGAGCCCTGTGTGAGCCAGGGCTCTGCGCTGGGCACTGCTCACTGCTTCTGAGGAAAGCCGTGGCACTGCTCACTGCTTCTGAGGAAAGCCGTGGCATGGCAGCTCCAGCAAACCTGCAGCAACGCATGGAACGCTTTTCTGCTGGAGGAGGCAGCCTTGCCAATCCGAAATCCTTTGCGAGAGAAGGCAAATCCAATCACAGCAGGGATTTAAAGCCAAAGTGCATCAATCCAATTGGTCTTTGTTTGGAGCAGTTGGGCAGCACTTTTACCAGATTGAGAATAATTGGTCTAAACAGCTGAGTAATTTCGACGTTGTTCAGCATTTCATTCTGCAGAGAACTTTGATATTTCTTTTTATTTGAAATGTTGGGTGGATTCAACTTTATTTTGAGGAGGGTTTCTTGTGCAAATGGCTCCCAGAAGCATCTGCAGAGCTTTAAATCCCTCAAACAGGTTGGACAGCTGTCAGTCTGGAGCAACCCCTCTGACTCTCCCCTTTCAGGAGCTTTTTCCACAAAATTGTTCACCTGGGATTCAGGAAGCAGGAGAGACATGAAGAGCTTTTGTCTTCTGCTATGGAATCTCCATTTGGGAAACCCAAAGGAGCTCCGCCCATGGAGCAGTAGGGAATATCCACTTTGTCCATGTAACATCATTCCTTGACACTGAAGCCTTCATTTAGGCTGATGTGGTGCCAGCAAATTTACTAAACTTTTTGTAACTAGCAAGTTATTGAGTGTCGCTTTAGTACAGTGTGTGTGGAAAACGCGTGGAAGGTGCCAAGAATGCTGCATAGTCTTTAACTATTACATTAAGCATCTGCTGCTGCCATTTATGGATCAGATAGCATTTTACTCTTGAGATATTTGATTTTATTACCTTCTAGGGAGAGAGCCAAACAAGTGTTCTTATTGATTTGCACATTAAATATATTAGTAATAAAACAACATCTCTGTAAACCAATTGTAAAATCAATATTAATTGGTACCAAAATATCACAAGTAGTTGAATTACAATTAAAGAGTGTAGTTTCAAAGTCTCCTCCCAACCCAAAGGTGGTGCATCCAAATGAGAGAGTGACACCAAATCTGAGTAGAACAACAGTGTTAGAACAATTAACATCTGTTCCAAGTAAAACATGAAGGAGCCCTCAGATGTGTTTGAGGATAGCAAGGGTCATGGAGATTAAGTTCATGGAGAGCAGATGACTTGGGCTGTGTGGGCACACATTCAGCTGATTAAATCTTGTGGGAACAGATTCAAACCTTGCTTCTGGCTTTGTGTGTGGGACTGTGCTGGGGTCTGTAAGGCCAGGCTGGGCAGAGCTGTGGGGCTGTGAGTCTGATCCAGGGTCCCAGAGGCCAGTGCAGAGCTGAAAGAGCAGGAGTGGTGGAAGCAAAGAGCTGTCCAGAGAGAGCAGAGCCTGAGGAATGTCCTCAGCACCCAGTGGTGAAACCCTCACATGGGAGAATCAGATCCAGACCATGTCCTGGGAGCCAGGGCCCTCCTTGTCCGCCTGGGACATGCATGAGAGCTCTGGGGCACCAGTGCAGCTGCTGGGCTGTGCCTGCCCCTGGGAGAGGGCAGAGGAACACCTGCCCTGGGTGCCAGAGGCGCTTGATAGCAGCATGCCATGATCTCGGCAGTCAGCTGGCCTTGCTGGAGCTCCCGTGGCTGCCACCAGCTGGGAATCCCATCCCCACTTTCCATGGGAGCAGAAAATCCCATCTAAAAATCCCAGGCCTTTCTTGGCACCCACAGGCAGGACTGGGCTCACCAGTGGGTGCTGTGTCCATGTGGTGGGGTGTAGCTCACAGGGACAGCAGCCCCACTGGACACCACAGCACTCAGAGCACACCCCCTGCTCCCCGATGAGCCAGGTACCCTGCAGCAGCAGCCAAACCCATCCTGTCCGGGCTGTCACTGCCCAGCTGGGCACTCCTGGCACAGCCACAGGTCTGTTCCCATGGGGGAGTCACGGCTCAGCACCCACCAGTGCCCACAGAGACCCCGAGGGACGCACCCACCCAAAACACCGCCTGCAAAGCGATCCGCTGAGCCTCCCCAGGACTGCGCCGCGCTCACTGCGGGACAGCAACGCAGGCTGCAGATGTCTGAACATTAATTACCTGAACAAACTGTCAGCAAACAAGCGAGAGTCCGAAAACTCTTCACAGAAATGATATGGTGAATAATTGTAAATAATTAATGACATTGAAAAATGTTCATGAGAAATTCTTAAAAAATACATTATTTATTACAATTATTCATCAAGTTCGGTTTGACATAGATTTTCCTTTATTTTTTCTTAGTAGTTACTCTATTGTGAAAGTTTAAAATGTTTAATTTAGTGGCATTATATTTTATTAACTTTTTTTGCTTCAGGGCCTGCAGAAATTTTGCATTAATGATTTGTACCTTGATAAATAATTACAACAGACCGTTGTGGTTTAAACAGATTCCAGAAAATGGGTGCTCACAAAGGCATGGTAGAAGAAATCCTTTCCTCGTTTAAAAGGTGCCATTTTTGGAGCAGGATTGTCCTTTCCCTTCAGTTGCCCAGCTGACAGGGACAGGATTTGCAGGGGAACACGGGGAGATCAGCCCAGAGGGAAGATCCCCTGGGAGCCGCACAGGCTCTCCAAGGGCCACAGAGGCTGTGGAGATTTGCTTCAAACACGCCAGCAAGATTTCAGGCTTCCTTTACCTACTTAATATCACGAAATAAGAGGCCAGGATGTCAGGTGAGGGGTCCTTTTAACGTCCTTCATGGACCAATGGGAGGATTTGGCTGCTTCCTTGTTGTAAATAATGCAGAAAATGAGCAGTTTTTAAAGACTGTCCAGTGGGATTAGGAAGACTTGTTTTAATTATATGAAAACAGCATGGGTGCTTAGGCAGATGTTTGAGCTAATTGTTTTGAAAGCAGACCCTCTTGGCTATGAGAGAATCATTTATTTTGACTGATTTTTTGCAATTCCTTCCATAATGCAGGTGAGGTCATTTTGATTTCCACACTTTGCCCTCCATGCCCTCCCCGGGTCCTGGCTGGGATGTGCATCAGCCCAGCCTGGGCACACAGTGACGGGGGTTCTCCCTGGCTGTGGCCGCACCTCGCTGGCCTCCACTGGCCCTGGGCCCCCTCCCTGCCAGCCCTGCTCATTGGCATGGGGCAGAGCTGCAGAGCTGTGCTGCTGGCCTGGCACAGCCGGCCCAGAGCTCCATGGGCACAGGGCAGAGCTGCAGAGCTGCAGAGCTGTGCTCCTGGCCTGGCACACCCAGCCCAGAGCTCCATGGGCACAGGGCAGAGCTGCAGAGCTGCAGAGCTGTGCTGCTGGCCTGGCACACCCAGCCCAGAGCCCTGTGGGCACAGGGCAGAGCTGCAGAGCTGCAGAGCTGTGCTGCTGGCCTGGCACACCCAGCCCAGAGCTCCATGGGCA
>JAKDEW010000011.1:12419452-12491952 GCA_021963965.1 Artemisiospiza belli
CCAAACCGTGCCAGACTTAAAGTGTCCCCACTTTCATGGATCTGCAGTGGTGAAATTGCATCTTCTTCCTGGAATGTGATGTGGGGATGCACAATTTCCTGCTTTGCATAGCTCAAATCCAGAGCACTTCCAGCTCAACTTGCCTTCACTCTGCAAAAACAAAGCTGCAGGTACCTGCCAGGCTGTTACACAGGGATCGTGTCACTGCCAAGACTGATTGTGTTCACACACAGCATCTCCCCAGTATTTATCTGTTTTATGTGGCTTATCAGGTGCCAGTGAAACCTCTGTTCCTGACGGGGTAATGCAGGCTTGAAGGCAAAGGAAGCCTCTGGCTTTCGGCACATCCGTTACCGATGCAGCCAGCCGCAGCACATCGATAACAGCCCTGCCTGAGCAGAGCTGTGTCCCAGCCCTTCCCCGCACACACCGGGCTCCGGGTGTTCCCGAGAGGAGCCGGTGGGTGAGGCCCCGGGCTGCCTGGGAAGAGCCCATTCTGCACGGCCCGTGCCTCACAGGGCAGCTGCTGGAATTGGAATTGGCTCCACTTGGAGCCCCCAGCCATCTCCCCTACAGCCCAACCTCTGTCTGTGCTTTCTCTTGGACTGTTGCCCTGGTGCCCCTCAGCCAGAGCTCTGTGCAGCAGCAAAGAGCCTCTTCTTCGTTATTTGCCTTAAGACCGGCATTATATCAGCATTTTAACGTGCCTGTTGTGGGAGGGGGCCGCGGGAGCAGCTGTACCTGCTGCCGGGTGACCCCAGCCCAGCTGGAGCGCCCCGTGTCCGGGGGGCCGGGGCTCAGCTCCGTGTGACCAGGGACAGCCCACGGCCCCCGGCCCGTGCTGGCATCCCCCAGGGGCTGCCCCCAGCCCTCCTTTCCCATGCCGACCCCCGGGCAGCCCTGCGTGCTAAACCCCTGCTGCATGGGCATGGGGCTGCTGCAGCGCTGGGCATTCGGGAAAGAGCCATAATTGGGCAGGGGCTCAGCAGGAAGAGAAAATGGGTGACAATGTCTGGGCGAGCAGAGCCGATGAGAGGGGCTGCCCCGTGTCCCTGGACACCTGGGAAGCAGGGGACACCCAAGCGCTCCCCGGGCAAGAGCGACCCCCTGCCCAAACCATTCGTCATTAACTCCCACTTAAGAGAAGAAAGAAGCTGCGCAAACCATTAGGAAGATAATTGGTCTCTTCTCTGCGTTTCAATAAAAGCCAGGGACAAAACACCATGTATGTGAAATAAGTACTTTGGGATAACAGCACCCGTCACCTTGACAACTCGGTCAGAGGTCTCGGCGTGGCGGTGCCTGCTCAGTGAGGTGTGAGCGATAGAGGACGCCGGGGACGGGGGGAAGATCCTTGTCTGACCAGCGGAGCCGCGAGCACCGCAACAGCCTGTTAGCCGCGGGATTTCTGAGCAGCCGGCAGCTTTCACAAGAAAACATGGCAAGAATAACCCCTGCGGAGCCGGGCGAGCAGCGGTGCCTGGGCTGCGGTGACACGCTGTCACGGGAGAGCGCAGACACGGGGACACGGGGGTGACACGGTGAGCTGGGGCGCCTGCAGCTCAGGTGGGGTTCACAGCTCGGGGGGGGTTCACAGCTCAGGTGGGGTTTCATGGCTCAGGGTTCCACAGCTCGGGTGGGGTCCCACAGCTCAGGTGGGGTTTCATGGCTCAGGGTTCCACAGCTCAGGTGAGGCTCCACAGCTCAGGTGGGGTCCCACAGCTCAGGTGGGGTTCCACAGCTCGGGTTGGGTTCCACAGCTCAGGTGGGGTTCCATGGCTCAGGGTTCCACAGTTCAGGTGGGGTTCACAGCTCAGGTGGGGTTCCACAGCTCAGGTGGGGTCCCACAGCTCGGGTGGGGTTTCATGGCTCAGGGCTCCACAGCTCAGGTGGGGTCCCACAGCTCAGGTGGGGTTCCACAGCTCGGGTTGGGTTCCACAGCTCAGGTGGGGTTCCATGGCTCAGGGTTCCACAGTTCAGGTGGGGTTCACAGCTCAGGAGGGGTTCCACAGCTTAGGTGGGGTTCCACAGCTCGGGTGGGGTTTCATGGCTCAGGGTCCCACAGCTCAGGAGGGGTACCACAGCTCAGGTGGGGTTCACAGCTCAGGTGAGGCTCCACAGCTCAGGGTTCCACAGCTCCAGTGGCATTCCACAGCTCAGGAGGTTCCACAGCTCAGGTGGGGTTCCACAGCTCAGGTTGGGTTCCACAGCTCGGGTGGGGTTCCACAGCTCAGGTTGGGTTCCACAGCTCGGGTTGGGTTTCACAGCTCAGGTGGGGTTCCACAGCTCGGGTGGGGTTCACAGCTCAGGTGGGGTTTCATGGCTCAGGGTTCCACAGCTCAGGTGGGGTTCACAGCTCAGGTGAGGCTCCACAGCTCAGGTTGGGTCCCACAGCTCGGGTTGGGTCCCACAGCTCAGGAGGTTCCACAGCTCAGGTTGGCTTTCACAGCTCGGGTTGGGTCCCACAGCTCAGGTGGCATTCTGCTCATGCTGGAATGAGACAGGCAGTGCCCAAAGCGCCTCTTGCTCTGCCCAGCTGGACCAGGCCAGCACAGGCTCTGGTGGCACCCACGGGGACGCAGCTCCACCAAAGCCTCCCAAAAACACCAACACGTAAAACAACATAATATCGCAAACAAAAGGTGACAAGGTAACATACTAATATGAACAGACACAAAATCAATAGGAATTTCTATTTAGGTAGGAAATCAATAGGAATTTCAAGGTAGGAAAAAGGGAAATTACTTACATTTAATTTGAGCTCTCTTCAAGTCTGGTTCTCCGTAGAAGGGTGGCGGTGGCTGGCAGGGCTGGGGCAGCAGGAGGGGATGATGGTGGGGCCACCTGGGGCGGATGCTGCACTGAGCCCTGGGGCACGGTGAAGGAGCACGCCCAGCACGGAGGGCTGGGCACCCAAGGGTGCAGCGAGGCTCAGCTTCCATTTCCAGCGCCCTCATCCAGCAGCAGTGGCACTGCCGTGGCAGTGTTTGCAAACAGGCCATCCTCGGGAAGAAAGTCCGTTCCATGCAGGGTGCCTGGGCCGTGGCAGCTCGGCCCTCGCCCCGCAGGATGATCATACAAATGGACTCGCTGCTCCGTGCAGGGCCCTCCTGATCCCAGCAGCCCGGCCAAGGCTCCCGGCCCCGGCTGTGCCGTGCTCTCAGAAGGATGAGGGCCTCAGCTTGAGCCCCTTTGAACCAAAAGATGTTATGAAAATGAGAGATTAGTGTTTTGTTGAAAGCAGAGCTAGTTGTGCCTCAAATTCTGCCCCTTCACTTGCTTAAAATTAAAAGACTTCTGGAAGTATTAGTATTCCACTGAGGATCTCCAAATCACCTCCTGAAGTGGCTGAAGGTGGAAACAATTTTAAGCCACTGTTTGCAGCTAGATTTGACCGCAGCAGCAAAGTCCAGTGTAGCAGCATTTTGCATTTCATTCATTCATGAGCGCTAAAGTGGTCTGAAGCGTTTTAATTGACGCAGATGAAAATGGGAGGGAGGCAGGAGCTTTGGTGAGAGTGGGCAGGGTGGGCCGTGGCCAGGGAGCCACGAGCGCAGCTGTCCCTGGCTGAAGGGGCGGGGGGAGCGAGCCAGAGCCCCAGCTCCGTGCCTGGGGCTGCCTGAGGCTCTCCTGGGGCACCCCGAGGAGCGTTTCTCCCCCTGCCAGCTGGGACGGGGCTCCGCACGGTGGGGCAGCCCCTCCTTGGCAGCTGTTTGACATCCAGGACAGCAGCCCGCCCTGCTGCAGCCAGCGCAGGACAAAGCAGAGCCCATCTGGCCCTGGCTATTAATCCTGGGCTGTGTCTCCACTTTTCTGCCATTGTGGGCCGCTTGAAAAGCGCATTAACCCCAGGTTTAACAGCACTGATTGGAATAGTCAGCAAGGGGAGACTTTTCAGCAGAATACAAACAAAAAAGGGAAAATAACCAGGTACAAAGGATTTTCTTGGCATTCCGATTGGGTTTTTTTGCCAGAGGTCCATATGATGCTCTGTCCCACCACAGAGGTGTTGGAGACCGCCTGAGGGGACGATATCTGGCAAAGGGAAAGAAACAGTGGAAGAATGCAGGTTCTGCAGCACAGCTTGGCAGTGTCCCAGCTTGGACCTCTGTGAAAACCAGCAACAAATCAGCTCCACTTGCTGAGGACACTGAATTGAGGTGAGTGCTGAATGAGCTTGCAACAGCACAACAAAAATCCAAAGGATTTTATCATCTTTGTAGCAGAAGCGACATATGGTAAATAAAATTTAATGCTGCCAAATGGGGAGAAATGTAAAATGGCCTAAGAACCATAAAGCAAAGAGCAGCATGAATGGAGGCAAACTGGTGCAAGAGGGAGGATACCGAAGATAAAGAAACAACTGAGATAATTACAAAAGCATTGAATGCATCCATGGATGTTCACCCTTTTGCAAAGTAGCCCCAGCCCTGGCAGAGCCCCCTGGTGCAGTGCCATGTGGGCCCTCCTTGTCCCTGTCCCTTTGTCTGTCCCACTCTGTTCCTCCCCAGGCTCTGACCGGCCCTCTCCTCTGCCAGGGTAGGGCAGGACTGAACGGCTCTCCCTGGCACAGTCCCTGTAAGAAGGGCAGGCCTTTCCCCACATCTCATGGTTTCAGTCTGCACTTTGCATTCCTCAGTTCTGGCTCCTTAATGAGCCCCAGTCCTTGACTGCCTTGCACTCCTGGGCCAGCAAGGCCACGTCCCAAGCCCAGGTTGTGCTGGGGTTCAGAGGCAGGCACAAGGATCAGGGGCCTCTGTCACCTTTATGGAATAACACCTTCTTTTCCCACCGTGGAAACTGCAGCCAACTCCACATTTCCCTGCAACACCATGCTTGTGCCTAATTAAGCTCTATTAATACTAATGAACAGACTCACCATAGCCCATCACTTTAGTTCTTAATCTAATGCCATGTTGTGACACTTGTTCAATGATGATTTCAGCCCATGAATCAAATCATTGTGGTTCAGCCCATATGCCCAGCTCCTTTCTCACGTGGGAGCAGAGAGAAATCCAGGCCAGCACAGAGGAAAACTGGAGAAGGGGCTTCTAATTGAATAAAAAGCCAGCCACGAGGCCAGGCTGTCCCAGCGAGGGGCAGCGCTGTGGGAAGGGGCAGAGGTGCTGAGCACGGCGCTCCAGCCCGAGCAGAGCCCAGCCCCAGAGCTCCTGTGGGGAAGGGCAAGAGGCACAGAAAAGGAGCAGGGAGGGCACCAGGGGGAAGGCTTCACTGATGAGGAAACCCCAAGAGTCCTTTTCTTCTTTTTTTCTCCTTCCACATCCTAGAGAAGAACTGAATTCTGTTATTCTGGGAGGAGAGGCCACTCCTGCACTGAGTACTGGCTTTTGGAATGAGTGGTTTGTGTCAGATTTGCAAATTCTGAAAAAAAACAACTCCTCTTTAGTCCCAAATGTTTCATGAAATAAAAAAACGCCCTTTATTCCCGATATGTTCCTATTGCTTGTCACTTGGCTTTGTAGGGTGATGCAGAGTTTAATTCTTTCCATACCTGCAGACAATTCCCAAACTATTTGTGTTCCTTGGGTACAGGTTTCCCATTGCAATGGGCCACAAAGCACCATGTGTGTGTTGGGTGCTGGACTGGGGCCTCCATTCCACGTTCTTTATTTAATGCTGCTGAATTATTCAGGTGGGAGACTCCACTGAATACAAAGGTTCAAGTAAGAAACATTAAAGTTAGAAAATCCCAGGTTTTCAGAAGTACTGGAAGTGAAAAAAAATATTTCAGCCAGGTTGATTTATGTTTAAAATACTGAAATATACTGCTGCACTGATGGCTTTGAATTGTGCTGTCATGCTGGGTGGCAGAAAGAGATGAGATTTTTCAATATGTTAAAGTGTAAATGTTGTTAAAAACACAGTATTAGGAGATTAAGATTGTGACCCTTTACGTTCCAATGATCGTAAAGATCAGCCTTGCAGCCCATTACGGAGCAGCTTGCCGAGGCATCACACTGAATCACTCCAGCACAGGATGCTATAACCCCGCTCCAGCTCATTCACAGGCATCTGCTGATGTGGCATCTACATCCAACTGTGCATGCAAATGCAGCGTGCAGGCCTTGGACGTGCTCTAATAAACCCTGCCAGGTTCCCCTGCTCGCCCCAGAGCCCTGGGACTGGGGGGCTCCCACAGCCACAGTGGCCGTGCAGGACACCCGGCGGTCACAGCGCCAGCCCCGGTGCCGCTGCAGCGCTCCTTTCCCTCACCCACCCTAACCCAGCCCTGCAGGGAGCAGCCCGGATCCGCAGCACTGCATGGAGAGAGCCCCATGGATTGCAGTCACCGGGCTCTGCTGTGCCACACAGCCCTGTGCCCCTGGCTGGGCAATCTGGGCTGGATTACAGTCACCAGGGTTGGCTCTGAGCAGGGCACGGCCCAGGGGCTGCTCTGCTGTGCCACAGAGCCCTGTGCCCCTGGACCACAGAGACTGGGCTGGATTACAGTCACCAGGGTTGGCTCTGAGCAGGGCACGGCCCAGGGGCTGCTCTGCTGTGCCACACAGCCCTGTCCAGCCGTGTGCCCCTGGTTGGGCAGCCTGGGCTGGATTACAGTCACCAGGGCTGGCTCTGAGCAGGGCACGGCCCAGGGGCTGCTCTGCTGTGCCACAGAGCCCTGTCCAACCGTGTGCCCCTGGCTGGGCAATCTGGGCTGGATTACAGTCACCAGGGCTGGCTCTGAGCAGGGCACCGCCCAGGGGCTGCTCTGCTGTGCCACAGAGCCCTGTCCAGCCATGTGCCCCTGGTTGGGCAGCCTGGGCACTGCCGCTCCCGAGGGCGCCAAGGCCAGAAATGATCATTCCCAGCTAAAGCTGCAGATCAGAAGGCTGCCAGAGGGGGAAGGGATATCCACCCAAGACCCTCGCAAGGAGCTGCCCTGACCCTTCAGCCAGGGGCTGGTCCCCAGTGGGACAGCTGGGCTCATCTCCCACCAGGAGAGGCAGGAACAGGCAGTGCCACCAGCTGCGGGTGCAGCCTCTGATCCTTCCAGCAGCAGCAATTATTTAATGTAATGAGGAGGATCCAAGCACTGGAACTTTTCAGAAAGATTTAATGTTTTATGACAGACCAAAACTGTGTAATGAAAAAGCCTGATTTGGTGTGTGGGAAGACACTTAGAAATAAGAAGTGTGCTGGTGCCTGGGAGGCTGAGGCAGATGAGTTCTGGAGCTCCCTCTCAGCCCAGCCTTCCTCCTGGCCACCCTCACTGGGACAGCGCTTCTCACCCATCCCACCATCCCCTGGCAGGACACGGCCCTGGCAGTGACCACAGGGACACAGGGACAGCTCAGCAGCCAGGCTGACCCTCCCGAGCCCTCCTTACTGGGCTTCGGCACAGAAACATGCAGATTCTGGCTTTTATTTGGAGCAGGTTTGAAAGAGCAGTGAAGGTTATTGAAAACATAACGAAAGCTCCTCCTTATTTCATTAAATACAAATGTGAGTGGGGTCATCAGTTTTTATAGGGGCTCGTAAAGCATCCCTCTTGTTCAAATAGGCTATCAAATCACCCAGGGCTCCTCTCTGTGAGGAGTGCAATAAACCCAGAGTTTCTTCTTTAAGAAACTCATCTCAACATCATAATAAAATAACCTTAAATAATACAGTGTGGAACAGGTTTTCAATAACATAATTATAGGCTTCCATTTTTTTCCTGGCAGGTCATTTCTTGGTATCTATTTTGGATGCCATATTGCAGAGGAAGGGGGTAGGGATGGAAGCATGGGCGGATTTTGAAGCATGTCCTCAGGTCACTGCAGATCACCTTGCCTTTGTGTGGTGTGGGCTCTCCCTTCTTCCTCTCTTCTGGGTGATGAGAAGCCTGGGGCCTGCCCAGAAGACACAGCATTCCCCTTCTTCCATTACCTCAGGACAGCGCAGTCCCTGCAGGAGCTTAGCAGTGTATCTGTTTCCCTTTTTTTGTGTAATTGGTGGCTGACCCACCTGTGCCATGGAGTGTCATTAGTCCCCAGGAAATGGTTTGCTGGACAGGCAAACGGTGTGTGTGTTCCAGACCTGCCATGATTTTAACCCTCTGCTTATTTACCTGAGTTCTGTCTCCCCTGTATTCGGAGCAGCAGTCTGATTTTTAATGTGTGGGTGTCCACAGGGTGTCACTGATACCACTTGGGCACTCTCATTTCAGTTTTAGAGAAGGTGCATTATTTTTTCCATGCTTGTATTTGAAGTTTATTTACAAATAATAATTAGCAGGTGTTTGCATAAGGCTCTAAGTCTGAGCTACTTCAGGGAAACACACACAAAAATCCCAAACCAAAGAGATGAAGCTGCAGAGCCAGCTCCAGTGCACAAGTTATGTGCCCGCGTGTACACACACACCCCGTCCCACACACTCACGTACAAAATTGATCTGTACATCATCTGCACGTGTTTGCAGATAATACAAAGTTGTGTTTAAAAAAAGGAAGGAGGAAAAGCCTCAAGTGGCAGAGCAGTTAAGGAACTCCTAGGTGTTTTTAATAACATTGATCAGGCCAAATGAAAAAAGCCAGAGCAGTGGGAGACAGGAGCAGGCAGCAGATGCTGACATTCTATCACAGCAGACACATATTGACTAGCGGTCTGAACAAGTCACTCACTCATCAGCGGCCGGCCTGATTGAGTTGCCTGCAGCCAGTAAATGAGCCTTCCATCCACTGTGGGTCGAAATGAACTGCAATCTTTTCAGACCTCGTTGTTGGCCAAATGAGAGATTTAAAACCCCGGAGGACTCCAAATGAATTTACCAAGGAGCCACAGTGACTAACAAAGCTCCAATACATCAGCGCCGGGGCGCTGGGTATTACACACACTGCTGGGTGATCAGCACTGGCTATTAGCTGGCCCTGCTGATCAGCAGCGCCGGGCCATGCAGAGCTAACCAGATTAACCAGCTCGCACTGCACAAGCCTTTCGTGGGTTCTTTAAGGATTTAAAGATTTTGATGAGAAAACACTACAAGTTTCCCGGGGGAAATTCGCTGTTATTGATTTAATGTTTGCTTGCATGCTACCTGTCAATTTTCCAAGAGCTTCAGCAACAAAATTCGTATTTGATATTTGACAGATCTCTTCCTAGTTTGCATGAGCTGAGCAGCAGAGCGCTTTCAGAAAGAGCTCCTTTTGGAAACAAAAGAAGGGCGACTTCTGCACACACGCTTTTAACCAAGACATAATTCAGGCTAAAATAAATTCCAGGACCAGCTACAAGCTCCAAGCACTTCAGAGGATGGCAAGGGATGGGTCAGACTGGATGGATTTGTCAGTGAAATGGGGAAATTCCGATCTTGTTCAGGGACTGGTTGATGAAACATTGCTCACCCACGCACATGCATGTGTGTGCGAACACATTGCACTTGGTCATGATGATGGAGGGATTTTATTGACTCTTCCTCCTGACTTAGACCAAGATTAGGAAGTTCAGGTGTCTCAGGTCCACTCAGGCATTCTGGAAGTGTGTTTGGTGTGCTGACACCAGGGGTATGAGGAGAGCACACAACAGCATTGGTCTCAATCACAGCCATCAGAGAACCTCCAAAGAGTCAAATTTGAGCACACATGAACCCAATGCAGAGACCACAGAGGACAGGAACCAAGAAAGGAGCACTGCTTGCATGGTACCTGTGGGCATGAGGAGGGATTTCTCAGAGTTTCTCTAGTTTGAAGAGCCCAGCATGCCTGGGAGAGAGGCAGAGCCCTCTCCTTGCAGCACTTCCCCCCTGCAGCCCAGTGCTGCTCCCCCAGGCTGTGAGTATTCCATTGCCAACATTCCCATGATAACAAATTGTTCACTAGCAGGGGAGGCAAATGCAGTGCTCCTTCCCTCTCACAGCTAATTCCTCCCTCTGTGAGGTGCCAACCTGCTCCCTCTCTCCTTGAGCAGAGCCCTGTGCACTGATTCAGGCCAGGCTTCACTCCCTGCTCTCCCCGGCTGCTCTCTCCGGAGCAGTGCAGCCCCAGCACCACACAGTTCTGTTTGTGGGTTACTTCATTCCAGCTGAATGTAGCAAAATGGTTTGTCATCTCCATTTTTTGCTGTAGTGTCCTAGAGGAATGTGGTGCTCGGGAATGCCTTCAGCAAGAGCCTCTAATCTGGAAGAGTCGTTTCTCCCTCTGCCTCTTGCAGTAGAGGAGGAACGCAGTGGCTGCTGGCTGGAAAATTAGCCCAGGGAACTCTCTCCTCTGTCTGTCTCTCACCTCATTAGACTAGTGAGAAAATGTAATTGTAAGTCTCTCAGGCTTGCCCCTCGCCGGCTGGTGAGGGACTGTGCTTCAGCAGGGCAGGGAGAGGCAAAGCTGCACCGGGCGCTGGCCCTGCAGCCAGCTGAGCAGAGAGCAGAAAGCGGCTGGGTGCCTGTGTCCCCACGGCTGTCCCTGCCCCAGGGTGGCTGTCCCTGCCCCCATGGCTGTCCTGTGCCCCCATGGCTGTCCCTGCCCCAGGGTGGCTGTCCTGTGCCCCCATGGCTGTCCTGTGCCCCCACGGCTGTCCCTGCCCCAGGGTGGCTGTCCTGTGCCCCCATGGCTGTCCTGTGCCCCCATGGCTGTCCCTGCCCCAGGGTGTCGTCCTGTGCCCCCATGGCTGTCCCTGCCCCAGGGTGGCTGTCCCTGCCCCAGGGTGGCTGTCCTGTGCCCCCATGGCTGTCCCTGCCCCCATGGCTGTCCCTGCCCCAGGCCAGCTGTCCTGTGCCCCCATGGCTGTCCTGTGCCCCCATGGCTGTCCTGTGCCCCCATGGCTGTCCCTGCCCCCATGGCTGTCCCTGCCCCAGGGTGGCTGTCCCTGCCCCAGGGTGGCTGTCCTGTGCCCCCACGGCTGTCCCTGCCCCCATGGCTGTCCCTGCCCCAGGCCAGCTGTCCTGTGCCCCCTCTCGTCCCCCCAAGGCAGGCTGGGCTGACCAGCAGGCAGAGGCCACCGCACACCATGGGCAGAGCTGGGCAAGGACAGCCTGGGGACAGCCACACTGCAGCCCTGGGCCCGTCTCCACCCCTGGGCACAGCAGGGCTGCCCTGGGCACAGCGTGGGACGCAGTGTGCTGCCCGTGGTGGCCGTGGCTGCCTTCTGCACAGGCTGCTGGTGCCACCGTGGTGCTCCCGACACTGCCAGCACAGGGCTCATGGGGACACCACTCTTCCAACCTTCCATCCCAGCCTGCAGCCCCACACCTCTGCTGGTTGTTACATCCGAATGTTCTCTTCCTAAACTGTTCCTCTCTGGATGAATTCTCTGCCTGCTTTACCGACCCTGGCGTTGCTAAGTGCAAGCACCAAACGTGCTGGGAGGTGAAGGCATGGGTGCAAATGAAATGCAGTCTCTGCCCCCGAGACCCAAACCAAAGAGGGATGTTATTCACACCAGCCCCCGATGCACACAGGGGTGTTTGGCGAGGCTGACACAGATGCACACGCGGAGGCTGGTTTTGGTGTAGGATGGGAAATGCTGAGGCTGAGTCCAACCAGCTCAGCAATAACGTGTCCACCGTGTGTTTAAAGGCAGGAAGCAACGCCTCAGCTGAAATCACTTAAACAAAAAGATTGCAGTGAGGGGCATAATGCAAGAAAGTAATAAGGTTTAAAACAGGTCAGAGCCCTTTCCCTGCTCCACTGCTCCTGAGTGAGATGCATTATTTAATGGTCTTTGGTCACCGCTGATATACTGTTGATGAAATAGATGATTTTGTTCAAAAGAGCATTAGAGAAGAAATATACAATACTGCATTACACTCCAGCACAGTTCCCTCTCTGGTAAAAGCCGATAGATTGAAGGTTTTTCCTCTTGACAGGAAAGCAAAGCAGTTGAAATGAAAAGTCTTATGAAATGGCAAATACAAATGGTAATAATGCCACCATATTCAAAATTAAATTGTTGTAATTTTAGTTTCTGAGCATAGCAAAGTAATACAATATTCAGCACAGGCTTGGGGAGCAAAACCTTTTGGCAATAACAACAGTGCCTCAAGAGCTAACCAAACCATCTTTTATAAAAATGTGGAGTCTGATGGGGCTCTCCATCAGCCACAGGATCTGTTGTGTTGTGGTAGCCCAGCCGTGCAGCGCGTGGCTGCAGTGCTGCGCTCAGCCTGGGGAGGTCTCTTCTGAAAGGAAAAGATGTTGTAGCTGTCCAGATGGGTTGGAGCAGAGATCAGATTGATGACAGCCAGCAGCCAGACCTCAGTGGTACCATGACAGAAGAGCTGTCTCACCCTTTGTGCCCCACCTGGTTCTTTCCAGGCAGGGCAGAAGAGTTTGGTGTGGCACAAAGTGGCACTGCCAGCACCCCTGTGGCAGAGGGCACTGCTGGCGAGACCCACGGGTGAGCAGGGCTGGAGAGGGGCTGATCCTGCCCGTGCCTGCTGCGAGTTTGCTGCACAAGGAGCCTCCCGTGGCTGTAGCGAGCGGGCTGTGCTGCCTCTCCCACTCGTCCTGCCTCTCCCAGCCCTGCAAATAGCTTTTGGTATTGAATCTGCGGATTGCAACTGCTCCGTGTTTGAATAGCCTGCTGACCTTTCCCAGTAATGCCTCTTTTATAACCTTCATCTTCTGCGGGGGTTCACGCCATCCCTGTACTCACAGACCGGGAATCCAGTGTGTAATGATAACACGGAGCCGGGCGCTCCAGCCGTGCAATTATTCTCCCCGCGCCCCTGTTTGTGCTGTGACTTTCACCGCGGTTAAATGCTGCTATTTTCTTTTGCCAGGCCCTGGGAGAGACTCGAGTTTGCCCTCGACAGGTTCAAGTCTCTTCTGCCAACAAAAGGTATTGCACTGCATATAAATGGTACTGGGCAGGGGGGCAAGGCCCTGGCAGGACGGGCACAGGGGGCTGCACGGGGGCTTTAAGCCAGGCCTGGGCAGGGGTCTCCTGTTAGTGAAGCCCCTCGGGCCGGGGCTTTAGGCCAGCCCTGAGCCAGGGTCAGGCTGGCAGTGAAGCCCCTCAGGCCCAAGGGGCTTTAAGCCAGCCCTGGGCAGGGGTCTCCTGTTAGTGAAGCCCCTCGGGCCGGGGCTCCCCGCACCAGGCTGGGCTCCACGGCAGCCGTGCCACACATCCATTACCCAGTAATGGGGGAATGCAGCAAAAGCGGCTCTGAGAGAAAGGAATACATCACTGGTAATTATCTCTAACCAGAAATCTCCTCCACTGCTCCAAGCCCCATCATTCCAGCCCTATTCTAATAAAGTGACACCTTTTTAATTATGGTAAGGACAAATCTGAAATTCCGGTAAGTAATTAGCAGGCATAATTTGCCATCTCTGACACAATGTGACTTTATCATGGGTTACCTCGGTACAAGGCAGGAGTGCAAGGCTGCTGTATATCCTCTTTTAATTTTAGAGAAACCCAAACTGTCCATTTATTTTTATTACAATGTATTTCTCGAGTAGTTGAGTGGACAGCACCGAGAGTGCTCTGAGAGTGCAAATAAACAGCAGCAGCCTTGGAATGTTAAATTTAAGGGTTGTTTTCAAGAACAGGACACTTAATTTAACAATAAACTATGTTTTTATGTACCTCCATGATACCCACTGTTACCAAGAGCACAAGCTAGCTGAGCCCATTCAGAGGTGTGCAGGACCCACTGAGCCATTCAGCCTGGTTTATTTTCAGTGAAAGGAGGTGCCCATCAAACCAGAAAACACTTCCACATTGCAATCCAATTATTTATTTGCACTTCCAAAGGCTGCTTCCAGTTTTATTGTCTTCCTCCATTCTCCCCTGCTATTTGCATGTGTGCTTCAAGGGTGGTGCTTGCTTCTGCTAATGGGCATAATATTAAATCCTGCAAACCGTGGCTAAGAGAGATTTTTCTTAAAGAATCACAGTCCTTTGCAGAGTGAATGCACGGTGTGGCAAGGTTCCTGATATCCCTGTGATTCCTGGGGTTAATATTCTTACACCTAATACATTCTTGAGAAATGTGTACTGTGGGCTAGTTCATGAACATTTTACGTTTGAGCCTTGCTGTCCAGTTGGGATTAGTCAGTTAAACTGCAGGGGTTTTTTTCTCCTTGACAAGGGGGCAAGCGCTTCTCTGTGAATAAAGGACTTGGGCCCTGAGGCACCAGGACACACAGAAGACACTCAGACCCCTGTAGAGGCTCCCCTCTGTGCATGGCCCAGCAGAAATCCCCACCCTCCTTTGGGAGCTGCAGCAGCTGGGACAGCAGCCACTGCTCAGGGAGAAGGAAACAAAATTGGTACCTCTGCTCCAGGGGACAAGCATGGGGAGGATGCCAAGGAGCAGCCGCACAGGAGGAGCATCCCAGAGAGTCAAACACAGCTCTGTCCGGGACTGCTGCGGTCTGTGCACACACAGGGCTCTCCCTTGCTGCCACAGGGACTTCAAGCTCAGCAACTTAAACAACCCTTTAGGACAGATTGGATGTTTCTCATGGATAGTCTTCCATTCTGCTAATAAAGACTTTGGAGATATTCCCAAAACCCCCAAACCCCAGGCTGGTAGCCTGTTAGGAGGTGGGAACATCAGGAGGTTTGCAGGGCAGAGGATCCTGGCCAGTCCCACGCGTGATGAGCAGCCCGGGCTGGGTTGAGCCGCGGTGTTGGGTTCCTGTGCCCCGGTGCCTGGGGACAGCAGAACCTGAACCTTTGTTTTGCACTGCACAGCCCCCAAGCACCCCACAGTCCCAGTGTGCACGCAGAGCTCCAGATTTGTCTTTCCTTGTCTGCGTTGGTGAGAGGGAGCTGCATTAATAAGGCGGGAAGCAGGGTCGGTGGCAGCCCTCGCTCTGTTGAGGAGGAGTGATTGCTGCGCACAGGGCTGGCAGGCAGGAGGATATAACCCTAATGTCTGCACCTCAGGACACGCCATTAAAAAGGCATCTGCGGTGACACAGATCTGTTGTTTATCAATACCCTGACAAGCGTTTCCCCTGCAGCCTGGAAACACCCACCTGACGGGCGCTGACCGATGGAGCCCCGCGCTGCCCTGGGCCCTGCCCTCACCTGTGGCAGAGCTGGGCTGCCACCAAATGCACCCTGAACAGGGGCAGGGGTGCAAAAAGTGCCACTGCTTAACTGTGAGTATTTGCACCTCGGTGCTTGTGTCGGGGAATTTTCTGGCATTTCATATCAAAGAGAACTTTTACGTGTAAAAACTCACCTGAACCAAAAGTGAAAGGTAGTGAATATATCAAACCAAACATTTTCAGACTGACAAAAGCATGATTTTCTGTCTGGTTTTCTTCATTCATTCCCACAATCAATTTTTTTCTCTTTTTCCAGCTTTCCAGCTTTTTCCAAACTGCAATATCACACTCACCATCCCACCTCCTCCCATTCCTGTCTCATAATTCCCATGGCACAGAAATCCTCATGGTGACAATGGCATCCACTTCACAGAGGCCAAAACCATGACTGCATCCTTTCCCAGTTCAGCTCCAACCTCCATTCCAGCACAAAAAGATATATATAAAATTTCTCAGCCTCACTTTGTGGGGTTGCTCCATTCCCTCCTTCCCACTGCAGGTGCTCCCAGCTCATCCCCTGCACCTGCCAGGGTTGGGGGGCTCACCCACCCCTGCCTTTTGTCCAGTGCACAAATGCATCAGCACTGCCTTAGAACTCCACATTACATGCAGCTTTAGTTAATTAAATGTAAAATCATTGGAATAAAATTATCCTTTCATTAGAAATTAACTCAGTGCTTAAGACTTCAATAATTACTTTTTTCTCCTCAAACCACATACAAAACGGTCAGTTAAACAGTATGTAAAAAAAAAGTTTAATGACCACAGAGCAATCAAGATTACTATTATTTAAGCACAAGCTATTAACATGTGCAATGAGGTATTAGCTAATAAATTATCTTTATAAAATTAAATTGTAATTTTATCACAAATTTTACAGAGGTTATGGGTTTTAATGGCTGTATTTAGCTCTGGCACTGAGCATGCCGCTTTCCTTCATTACTTCATTAACACATTGCATTTAGACTCTTTCTTCTTATTATTTTAATTTAGGAGCAGGATTAATTGATTTATTTCTCCCCTCTTTGGGAGCCGCTCGGTCTCTGCCACCGCCCAAGGTCTGGGTGCCACCATGGCTCACGCTCTGGCTTGGCTTTCGTGCAGAGATGAGCGTGCAGGGCGTTCATCCTCGGGCTTGGCACAGGGAGCTCAGGGGGAGGAAGAATTCCCTCTGGGATATCCTTGAGCTGCAGAAGAACCCTGTGCTGCTCGTCCAGGTGCTGCTGATGTGGGTGCTGCAGCCTCCAAGCACAGGGAGCCTCGTGCCTGCAGGTCCTCACCTGTCCCCCATCACATTCCACTCGTTTTCATGGAGACAAAAGCCATGAGGAGATGCTTCACAGCTTCTGCCAGCCCTGGAAGGTTTTGCAGGGCTCCCATGCTCTGTCCCACTAGCCCTGGCTCCAGCTGGTGGCCAGAGCCCTGCTCTGCTCTGTGTGGCCATGCTGGGAGCAGCGCTGGGAGCAGCACTGGCATTGGGAGCGATGCTGTCTGCAGCTCGCACCACTTATAAACTCCCCTGCGAGTCCCCTGCAGACAGATATCCTTGAGACTCACCTCCATCTCCCGCTCAGGTCACAGGGAGATTTAGAGATGGGGAGCTGTAGTTAAGGTCCAGATCTGCTATCTGAACTTGAGTGATGGAGGACACATTGGCGGGACATGTTTATTGTCACCCGGCGGCCCGCAATCCCGCTCTCGCAGAGCCACCTCCATTCCCCGTATAATTCATGGGCTGACTCCATGCTGGAGTGACTGATAAGGCCTTCATGCCGGGCTTGCCGGCCACATGTCTCAAGGAGACTCCAGAGGAGCTTCAGCACAATATAAATGTGGCTCCGTGTCAGCCTCAAACCCCTGGAAAATTCCCCGTCTCGAGAGTGCAGCATTTTAAGTAATAAAACCATAGAGAGATTACAACAAAATGTGACAGGAATTTATAGCCCTCTGCATGAACCTTTTACCTTAAGATGGAACAAAGTTGAGGGAAAAAAATTGCGTGGTTCACTTAGGTAACCTTTCCAACCACCCCCGCTCAGCTCCTGGCCCCACATTCCTCTTCGCTGATTTAATAGCAGGAAAAAAACAGCCAGGCAGGGAACTGGGGAGCAGACAGGCACGGTGCTTTAACCCTCACTGCCTCCTCCCCGCCTGAAGCACCAGGATTCCAGGGCAAAACGAGCCCCAGGTTGTGCTGAAGGTTTGTTCTGGCCCCTGCTCCTTGCTGCTGCAGACTGGGACACCGGGGCTGGGACACCAGGACAGGCTGGCTTGCAGGCAGGGCTTTCTTTATCCTTTGTTTTCCTTTTCCTTGAGAGACACCAAAATTCCTGCAGTATCTATAATACCTAATGAAAAGAAGGGCTGAGCGCAGGCTCCTGTACAAGCCATACCCTGATGACATGGGCTCTGTCCCTCCATGCAGGGAGGTGTTTTTATTGCCCGTGAAAGGGTCATGCAGCACAGCTAAGCAGATTCCTGGCTCTCCCTGATGCTGAATTTACTGCCACTTTCAGCAATAAACAGTGGAATTAATTCTGAGTTTACTAATCCAAAGAGTAAACAATATCCAGTGGAGACACTCAGGCAAGATAAATGCAAGGGATTAAAAGCAAACGGGGTGAAATCATTCTGCTCCCAGCTAAGGAGTCATTGGAGGAACGTGAAGCCTCCACATACCGTATTATCAAACTGTTAATAAACATTTCTAAAGTCTGTTATATTGGGAAGCTTTTCTTTCCAACTCATCCCAGCTGTGGGTTTTATGCATGAAGCACACTGGGTGCTGAGCATCGCCTTCCCACTGTACAGGCTGACCGGGAAGGACTGGGCAGAGCTGCTGGTTTAAGGACACACAGCCAGGACAGGGCTGCTGTCCCCTGAATGAAGTGACAACTTGTGTCTGCATGCAACAAACACACCTGCAACACTGCTGCATTCCCATGCAGTATTTTGGTCCATATTTTACATCATCCTGGGTTACTGCTGAGCTTGTTAAATAATTAAAGGCAGAGAATGTGTTATTTACTGTCCATTTAGTGCAGCAGGCCCAGAGCTTTGCTTTGATTTTCAGTCTGGAAGGAGCGGTGACATGGCCCTGGGGAATTCTCCCACAGTGCTTAATTAGCGTGGCACGGTGCAAAACTGCATCACGGGCTTTATTTGTGACTCAGAAATAATATTTGATTGTTAATTTTATTGGTTAATAAATTTTTAAAATATTCATTTATATTTCTGCAGACAGTATTTTACAGCTACCAGGCTTGCAGAGCCAAGCCCCTTGGTTTTGGGGACCATTTCAGCAGCAGCACCTACTTTCTGTGTGAGAATCAGATGGAGAAATACAACAGCACCCCAAACCAGGCTGGAGAAGGCTTCAGGTGCAGCTGCTCAGTAGCTGGGATGGACACTGCAGGCCCCCTTGTCCCTGACAGGGATGGACACTGCAGGCCCCCTTGTCCCTGACAGGGATGGACACTGCAGGCCCTCTTGTCCCTGACAGGGATGGACACTGCAGGCCCCCTTGTCCCTGATGGGGATGGACACTGCAGGCCCCCTTGTCCCTGACAGGGATGGACACTGCAGGCCCCCTTGTCCCTGATGGGGATGGACACTGCAGGCCCTCTTGTCCCTGACAGGGATGGACACTGCAGGCCCTCTTGTCCCTGATGGGGATGGACACTGCAGGCCCCCTTGTCCCTGATGGGGATGGACACTGCAGGCCCCCTTGTCCCTGACAGGGATGGACACTGCAGGCCCCCTTGTCCCTGACAGGGATGGACACTGCAGGCCCCCTTGTCCCCAATGGGGATGGACACTGCAGGCCCCCTTGTCCCCCAGCGGGGATGGACACTGCAGGCCCCCTTGTCCCTGACAGGGATGGACACTGCAGGCCCCCTTGTCCCTGACAGGGATGGACACTGCAGGCCCCCTTGTCCCTGACAGGGATGGACACTGCAGGCCCCCTTGTCCCCGACGGGGATGGACACTGCAGGCCCCCTTGTCCCTGACAGGGATGGACACTGCAGGCCCCCTTGTCCCTGACAGGGATGGACACTGCAGGCCCCCTTGTCCCCGACGGGGATGGACACTGCAGGCCCCCTTGTCCCTGACAGGGATGGACACTGCAGGCCCCCTTGTCCCTGATGGGGATGGACACTGCAGGCCCTCTTGTCCCTGACAGGGATGGACACTGCAGGCCCCCTTGTCCCTGACAGGGATGGACAGTGCAGGCCCCCTTGTCCCTGACATCCCCCTGATGGACCCTCACTCTGTCCCTGCAGGCTCTGGGCCCCCACACTGGGAGGGTTTTGTTGCCTGACCTATATCTACACCCCATTTTCATTATCAGGGCTGTAACCAACTTCTTTTTGAACTTGAAAAGTGCAGCAAATGGAAAGAGCGTGGGGAAAATTCCTGATAAATAGAAAACTTCTTCCTATTGAAGAGTGTTTGAATTTGTCATCCTTGGACAAGAATAAGTTGGTTCTGTGAAGAAAAGAGTACAAATTATCAGCCCTTCAAAGCTTTCCCATTTAACCACTTTATTGCAATACAACTGCCCATAACATTTGCTTTTAGAGCCCATGATGCTGAGTGTAGTTATTACATTGCATACATAAAAGATGTTTACAATTTTTTATATATATATGTAAAATGTTGATCCCCTGGGCCACATCGATTTGTGCTGGCTTCACGGCTGGGTTGGTTCAGGAATTTCCCTATGAGATGTGATTAGGCTGCAGGGAACTTTCATTCTTCTTTCCTTTTTTAATCTCCTGCTTACCCATTTAACAGACCTGTCTTGGATTCCATTTATGTCAACATTTTGGGGCAGAGCTGGGGTGTTCTGAGCTTGGGGGTACACGGCACACGCAGGCTCTGACACCTCATTTTCACCGTGTGCTCCGGCTGTAGATGCAGCTCGGCTGATTTATTAGTTCTTGGTGGTTTCTACAGCTGAAACCAGAATTGGGACAAATGCAGGAATTAGCACTTTGTGGTGCACGGGGAAGGCAGAGCAGGGAGGGCACAATGGAGCTGCTCTTTGGGATTCTCTCAAAATTATCCCAGCTCAAAAGCTGCCTGGGAATTGCCTCAGCTTCTCCCTTTGCCTGGAGCAGGAGCTCAGCATCACCTGCAGACCACAGGCACAGCCTGTCCCAGGCTGGCACAGCAGAGCCACCTCTGCCAGCACAGGCCACCAACCAATGGCTTGTCCCTGTGCCACCAGGTGCCAGCCTGCAGGGAACTGTGAGGAGTTCCTGTTTCCGCAAAGCAGAGACATAACCAACAGAAAGGACAAATAATTTCCCAGTAATTTGTTTTCTAATGAGCAGTGGGTTGCAATTAAGAGGGCATTCATTCTAAAGAAATTAACTGTTCTCCAACAGAGAAGAAAAAACTGGTTTATAGTTTCAATCTTCAGATTTTGACAAGCTAATCTGTAGAGTGCAATAATAATAGAGGGTGTGCTAGAGATTCCTTATAAAAACCCTTGGGGAAATGGATGAACTCCAAGGAATTGGGAAGCACCAAAGCTGGAATGGTGGCTCTGCAGAGGCAGGTGGAAAGACAGAGCAGGTCACCTGTGGGATGCTCTCTGCTCCAGCCAGGTGAGGTGTTGGATCAAGCTGGGACTGCAGCGTGTGGATGGATGAGAACACAAATGCACAGGTTATGCACATGCCCGTTGTGTCTCATCCTAGAGCTGATTTGAGAGGAAATAAAAGGCCACATATTGAGATACTCACAGCATTTAAGGAAATACACAAACACGGCAGCAATATTTGCACTGTTTTCCCTTACTGGAAGAAAAGCAGAGGGGTTTTATCTCTATATTATACATTTTTAAAAGACTCTAAGTGTGATCCAGGATATTAGACACTATTCAGCTTCGCACAGGTATCTGGCAAAATGGTTTAAACATTTATTAAATATAGAATGATAAAATACCTTGAAGATCACATCCAATCAACACAGTTTCTGCTGTGGAAAATCATGTCTCATTAATCTGTTAGAATACTTTGAACCTACCAATATATAAATGGATAAAAGAGAATATCTTGACGTATTTTTAGACTTTCAAAAGGCTTTTAATGAGGTCTTCCCACAGGATTTCTTAGGAAACAAGATAAAAATGGGGGTAAGAGATACAGTAACATAATGAATCAATAAGATGGACTAAGAGGAAGGAAACAAAAGTGGGAGACAGTCAGTGTACAGGGTCACTAGCAGTGTGCTATGTGATTACACATCCATCTAATGGCATTACTATATTAATTACTGACCTGGCAAAGGAAGCAGGGGTATAGATTAGTTAAATTCAGAAAAGACGAAAGAAATTCTGATAAGTTTGGCCCAGGCCGAAGGATGAGTGGTAGTTAATGAAGGCTGGTGTTGATAAATATGGATGCCCTAAACCCCAGAACCTCCCCAGCATAGAACTGACAGTCTGGAGAGCTGGTCACTGCAGAGACCCTGGACAACCTGTGTCCAAAGCCAAAGGCAAATGAGGTGTCTGAGGCTCAGAGGATGGGAATGAGAAGAGAAAACATTAAACTGGCAGGTGGAGCTCCTGAAGATGCAGTGGGTGGCTCTAAAGGCACTGTGGGATGGGCTGAGCTGGGAGCAAAGAGGGAAATGGCCCAGGGTCCCGGGAGCTCGGTCACAGCAGTGTGAAACCATGGTGGGTGTGATGATCAGAACAGGAAAACCAGGGGCTGCCCCCACTGCCCTCCCCTGCACAGGAGGAGGGGACACCCACGGGAGCTCAAAGGTGAAAATTCAAAATACAAGGAATGAAATTAAATGGAATGGAGGGGGGGTCCTCACAGAGAGACCGGAAGAGCCCTCAGCTAAACACTGGTGGGCCAGAGAGGGGAGAGACCTCTACATGCCTGGCAGTGAGAGATCCCCTCCCTGTGCTGAGGGGATGCTCTGGGGAAGGGGAGGCACTCAGGGATCCCCTCCCTGTGCTGAGGGGATGCTCTGGGGAAGGGGAGGCACTCAGGGATCCATTCCCTGTGCTGAGGGGATGCTCTGGGGAAGGGGAGGCACTCAGGGATCCATTCCCTGTGCTGAGGGGATGCTCTGGGGAAGGGGAGGCACTCAGGGATCCATTCCCTGTGCTGAGGGGATGCTCTGGGGAAGGGGAGGCACTCAGGGATCCCCTCCCTGTGCTGAGGGGATGCTCTGGGGAAGGGGAGGCTGTGTATCCAGGTGTGCAAACCCAAGCCCCAACTGCACAGCACCAGCATGGGCAATTTTATCCAAGCGTTTTAGGATCTATAAAGCTTAATGCTGCATGTTCAGTTTTCTAGATAGTTTCTCTTATTGCTGTTCTGGAAATCCATTCCAATTAGACAGCAGTGCTCAGGTTTCCAATCCAGGCAGTGGGATGCAGTGTGGAGAGGTGACACTGAGTGGTCCCTGCAGGTGCAGACTTATAAGCACAGCTCACCTCCACAGGCACTTTATAATAATCATACTTCTCATGAAGCTTGAGTTCCACTGACTCCAAATTAGATCTCAGCACTTAAAAAAAAAAAAAGGTAAAAGGAGGAAAATCAATGCAAACCCCGTTCCTCCCTCTCCTCGTGCTTTGCTCCACCTGCCGTGGGGCAGGTCTGGCCATGGGGTGGGGGCTCTGGGGGTTCAGGGGGACCCCAGGACTCGGAGCCCTCTGGAGACAGCAGCTGCCCAGCCCAGTTTGCCCAGTTTGCCCAGTCCCATCCCAGTGCCCAGCTGTGCACATCACTGCTGCACTCGGGCAGCTTAATTGTCTTGTTAAATATAAATGCGCTGGTGATTTCTTAAAACTGGAAGAGTGTGGAAAGCCATTAGGAAGAGGATAATACCAGTGGTATTTAAAAATTAAAATCAGCCGTAGCCAATCCCAGCAGCAGCAGCAGCTTTGTCCTTTGGAGCCTGACTTTGACTGTCGCTCATGGATGCTATAAACACAGGGCTGTGCTCGCAGCCAGGCAATAAAGTGACTGGTGCATTTCTTTTTGCTTTATACACCACTGTATTGATTTTGTAGTTTATTTTTTCTTGGAGGAGAAACTAAGGTATTGCGATTTCATTTAGGTACTGCATTATAATTTCCCTGATGATTTTGTCAAATGTTCCTGGAGGAGAACACCTTCTCCCGGCGAGCAGGATTCAACGACACCAAGCCGACTAATCCATACCTAATTGGATGAAATCGTTATGCACTTTCCCTCCTTTTGGAGGTTTTTTCAGAGTTCCCTGTTCCTTAGGGATCCTAAAAGCCACTGAAGAGGTTATTATAGTATGTCCTCGGGGATGTTTAATACCCTAGCCCTGTTCAGACATGCAAATAATCTAATTCAAAAGCCTCCTAATTAGCAAGCCAGCTACAGTTCTGGATAAGGGGAGAGGGAGAGGGAGAGAGAGAGAGAGATCTAAAAGGACGGTGCTTTTTCCTTTTATAGGCTGCTATTGTGCAAAAGGCAGCATAATGGATAAAAAGTAATTGTTCTGATTTTAATTGCGATCCACTATTTATAGTTTTGTTCTGTCATCTGAATAATGAGGGGATTTTGTTCCTGCAGCTCATGCTAAACACGCTGCAACTGCAGCAACACAGGATGCAGCAAGCGCCTGGCATCTCCTCTTGGAAGCACAATCTTGCCTAGCAGAGATGGTCCAAGTAAAGGATGTTAAGCTCGTTAATGAATTAGCCATTTAATTGACATAATTAGGGATAATTATTTTCTTTTAATCTATTGCCAATTTTAGGACAATTAGACTAAACAACGGTGAAGCAGATCACAGAGGGTCCTCTGCAATCCCAGTGAAAGCTCTTGCCCTAAATGAAATGGTTTAAATGTTAGGGATGAGGGGGTCAAGGGAGCTGGGGGAGGCTCCTGGCTCACCTCGCTGGTCCTGATGAGGGGACAGGACAGGCTGCACGCCCTTGCTGTGCTGAGGGGGGCCCTGGTCACTGCAAACAGCTGCAAACAGCTGCTCATCCACCATGTGTGCCACTGGGACAGTCCCCACCAGAGCCAGCAGCCTCAACCCTGCTGCTGTGAGCTCTGCAGCCAGGCTGGAGCTGCGCTGCACTGTGCTGCCAAGTCCAGGCACAGATTAAATTTATAAAGAGCTGCTCAGTCAGCTGGCGCTAAAGCACGGCGATACCGGGATTCCTGAGGAGCAAAATGCAGAGAAAACCCAAGGCAGGACTGAGGCCAGGGCTGTGTGTGTGCAGAGCAGAAGCAGCACAAAGGCTCCGGGCCCCGGGCTGGGGGGCAGATTCGGGGCTGCCCTTGGAGGGGGCAGGAGCAGGAGCCCCATCCCTGCACCTCCCATCACTGCCATGGCAGGACGAGGGGCTGCAGTGCAAGGTGTGCCAGGGGAGCCTGAGGGGCCCTGGGCCAGGAGCTGAGCCTGGAGCAGCACGAGGGGGAGGCTGGCCCTGGCTTCAGCCTGCCCAGAGCCAGCCAGGTGCTCTGTGTGCCCTGTGCTCTGTGTGCCCTGTGCTCCGTGTGCCCTGTGCAGAGCGCTGGCCTCACCCTGCCCAGAGCCAGCCAGGTGCTCTGTGTGCCCTGTGCTCTGTGTGCCCTGTGCTCCGTGTGCCCTGTGCAGAGCGCTGGCCTCACCCTGCCCAGGGCCACTCGGGGTGCTCTGTGTGCTCTGTGTGCCCTGCACTCTGTGTGCCCTGTGCAGAGCGCTGGCCTCACCCTGCCCAGGGCCACTCTGTGTGCTCTGTGTGCTCCGTGTGCCCTGTGCAGAGCCCTGGCTTCACCCTGCCCAGAGCCAGCCTGGTACTCTGCGTGCCTTGTGCAGAGCAGGCGGGCACTGTGCTCCTCTGGCCAGCCCAGCCACTCCTTCCCACCTCCCTGGGGCCAGTGCCAGTGGCCAAGGGCAGGGTTGTGGCAGAATTGTGGCTTGCCAAGTCCTTCTCCCCGGTGCCAGTGGCCTGTGTGCAGTGGCACCGAGGGCAGAGTTGTGGCAGGGCTGTGGCAGGGTTATGGCAGGATTGTGGCAGGGTTATGGCAGGGTTGTTGTAGGGCTGTGGCAGGGCTGTGGCAGGGCTGTGGCAGGGTTATGGCAGGATTGTGGCAGGGTTGTAGGGCTGTGACAGGGCTGTGGCAGGGCTGTGGCAGGGTTATGGCAGGGTTGTGGCAGGATTGTGGCAGGGCTGTGGCAGAGCTGTGCCTTGCCAAGCCCATCTCCCCAGCGATGCTCACTCTGCTGCACGTGGCACCGCTCGTCACTTCATTATCCTATTAGAGACCCACACAGCACCTGCTCAATTGGAGCCTCGTGTGCTAGCAATTAATATGTTATGCCCTGATTAATTAGCAGGGTTAATTATGATTGCTGTTGCTTAAGCCTATGTAGAGAGAGAGAGAGACGGCATCGTGTTGCCGTGACTCGCAGAGCTGGGGATGCACCCCTGGGAGCAGGGACGGGTGTGAGCAGCACTGCCAGGCGGGCAGGGCTGGGCTGTCACCCCTCTCTGTGCCAGCCCTGCCGTGCCCTAGGCTGGGCTGTCACCCCTCTCTGTGCCAGCCCTGCCGTGCCCCAGGATGGGCTGGGCTGTCACCCCTCTCTGTGCCAGCCCTGCCGTGCCCTAGGCTGGGCTGTCACCCCTCTCTGTGCCAGCCCTGCCGTGCCCCAGGCTGGGCTGTCACCCCTCTCTGTGCCAGCCCTGCCGTGCCCTAGGCTGGGCTGTCACCCCTCTCTGTGCCAGCCCTGCCGTGCCCCAGGATGGGCTGGGCTGTCACCCCTCTCTGTGCCAGCCCTGCCGTGCCCCAGGCTGGGCTGGGCTGTCACCCCTCTCTGTGCCAGCCCTGCCGTGCCCCAGGCTGGGCTGGGCTGTCACCCCTCTCTGTGCCAGCCCTGCCGTGCCCCAGGATGGGCTGTCACCCCTCTCTGTGCCAGCCCTGCCGTGCCCCAGGCTGGGCTGGGCTGTCACCCCTCTCTGTGCCAGCCCTGCCGTGCCCCAGGCTGGGCTGTCACCCCTCTCTGTGCCAGCCCTGCTGTGCCCCAGGATGGGCTGGGCTGTCACCCCTCTGCTGGCCCAGTCAGCCAGCAGGGCTATCCAGGTGCCATCCAGGGTGGCACCTCACTCTTCCTTCGGGAGCGGCAGCCCCACAGCCGGTCCCACAGGCACTGGAGGGGCTCCTGGGGGTTTGTTCACACTTTGCTCCGTGTACATCCAAGGTGACTTCTTCACCTGCACAGAGAGAACAATCGCTGTACGGATACCCTGGGCTCCAGTGCCTGGAGGCACGGGCAGCTCCAGCTGAGCCAGCGAGTGCTGGGCAAGGGCAGCACGGGGCCAGGGGCTGCTCAGGAGGGATTCCTCAGCTTCACAGCCACAAAAGCTGGCTGAGAACCACGGGCCAGGCTCCAATCTGGCACTCAGCTGAGCCTCTCCCATTTCCCATTAAGGTTTTGATTTGTCTGTGCATGAAATAGTGAGACTTGGGGTCTTTTTGGCAGTTGTGAGTGAGAGATGACCACCCTTCTCATTGACTTATCCCTTTGAAGCTATCATCACTCATTTCTCTTGGGAAGAGAATGTGAGGCACTGGTAAATAATATAGGGTTGTGTATTTCTTTATCTCCCATAGTGTGTTGTCTCCTACATGCTGTTCTGTTCTAACAACATCCATCAAGACAAATGCATACCTGAGAACAGCCTCCCTCAAACCTCAGAAATCTGTTTCTGAGGTCACCAACTATACAGAGAAGACAAAGAAGAAACAAGAAGGAAATTGCACAAACAATTAAACATTTTTTTCCAGAGACAGAGAGGACTCCCCTTGTCTGCACAAGGCAAGCACCAAAATAAGAATGCCACATCTCAAACACAAGGCAATCTATTATTCTCAGAGCAGTAACATGATACATTATCAGCCACCTTATCCTAGCAAAATGTATCATTACCTGCACTTTCTGCACTTTCCAGATCAATCCACTTTAAAAATGTAGTAATATAGAAGGGTATTAGGTACTAGAAAACTCATTATGAAAATGGCGCACTCAAATTCTTTAAAGGTGATATTTCATAAAATATACTATGCCTAGCTCTTGGCTCAATCATTCTTTTTAATAGCTCCATAGCAGCCAGAAAATAAAGTATTCATGAAGATTGAAGAAGATGATCCCATGAACTTCAATTTAATTGGTGCAAATTAAAACGATCCATCTTTTCACGCTGCCCGTCTATCTCCAATCATCAGCGCACCGCACGTCCAGCACCCTGATTACAATTATCTTTTAATAGGAAAACTTGTCACTTTTTGTGTGATTTACATAAGCTTGCACAAACTTACTGGTATCATTTAGGGTTGGAATGTATGATTTTTTTCTCCATTCAAGTGCCCTGATGTGGCTGGGGGAAGGGGTGCCCAGAGGTGAGGGGAGCTCTTGGCGGGGGGCTCATTCACTGCACTTAAAGCCCGGACTCGTACAAGAGGAATGCCAGGACGGAGCCTTCAATACATCTTCATCCAGCAGGCCTCCCCCCAAAGAAGTGCTAATGCAGTCAGATTTCATGGTGTCTTTGCAATGACCATTGCAATTACAATACAAAAACCTAGATGACATTTTGACTTTTAATTAGGAGGGAAATGATGCTGGTCCCTGCTGATGGCTCTCTCTCTCCCTCCGACTGCTCCTAGCACTCCCATCCTGAGAAGGTACCCTGCAGGGTTTAATAAGCCATCAAATCATAGTGGTGTGGGACGTATTCTCAAGAGTTCAAATAAAATTACCATAAATGTATGTTTACTGTTCCTGGCCTAGTCTCTGGGATCTGGCTGAGGGCCCTCCAGCCAGCAGCAGCACAAAGCACCCACGGTATTAATTATTGTTACTATCATTATTACTATTTCTTTGTGATGACCACAATCCAACGGCGAGGACGCTGCGGAATGATTCATTGCCTGAAGCCATTTATGTATAATATGTTTCAATTTTTTTCCCTTATCTTTGAAAGGCAACCCTCCTTATCACAGATGGCTTCTATCCCTAAAGATGTTGGGAGATTTAGCTCTGTCTTCTGAGGCTGGGATTTCCTATGCATGGAAATAATGAGCATTGTTTAGCTGCTGTCCGTGTGCTCCCCGATAGCATCCAGCTGAAAGGAGAGCCTGGGAGCCTGCAGAGCAGCCAGTGCCGTCCCCATGCTCCCCCCGAACCTGCTCACTCCTCACCGAAGCACATGGGGGGACAGTTTTCAATAAGCTCTAATTTCCAGCTCCCTCTCCTGCCTCGCCCAGGCCCCCGTGGAGGTCATCAGCCTGCGAGTATTAAACTTTTTAGCACATCCACTGCAGAGCAATTTTTAGGACTCCTTTGCCGGCGGAGTTCAAATGAAACTCATGGCTGATCTCATTAAGCACTTGTCTCATTTTGGCGCATGAATATTAAACAGGAGCATGTGTGAGCAGGACGCTGCAGAAAGAACATTTTTCCTCTCCGACACCCCGGGGTCAGCCCTGCCTCCCAAAGGCAGATGGTCACTGTGCCCCCAGCTGCGGGCAGAGCGGAGCAGGAGGGAGCCCAGCCCGGCTGCAGCCCTGGCATGGAGGGCACTGGGCAGAGGGTGCCATGGCAGAGGATCTCCCCACGCCTTGCTGTGCCCCGGGAGGGTCAGTGAGGGACCACCCTGGGGCAGTGCAATGCAGGAGCCCAGCTCTCCTTCCCCCGCACCGCAGGTGCCCAGGCAGCTCCCAGAGCTGTCCCCATCAGTCTTTTGTCCCAGCAAGCAGCTCCGGTCACTGTGACCCAGATCAGCTCCGGCTGATCTATCAGGGAAGCTGCCCTGCCATAAATCCGGGGCAGAGCTCACACCCAGCCCTGCCGGCCCCACCTGCAGCGCTCCCGGTGAGCAGGTAATCATGAGCTGCCACCGAAAGGTGACCCATTACCGTGATGGATTTGGTGTGAGGAGCAAATGGACTGAGACCTGGGACTGCTGTCCTTCCTGCACCTTGGCCTTTGTCCTGTCCTATCAATATCCACGCTGGGCTCGTTACGCTGACGGCAGCGGGGTCAGCCCATGGCTGAGCTCACCAGGGCACGCTGCCCGCTCTGCCAGGGCACTGCCCTGCTCCCTGCTCCACAGTGCTGAGCTCACCAGGACACGCTGCCCGCTCTGCCAGCGGGCACTGCCCGGCTCCTCACTCCACAGGTGCTGAGCTCACCAGGACACGCTGCCCGCTCTGCCAGCGGGCACTGCCCGGCTCCACAGGTGCTGAGCTCACCAGGACACGCTGCCCGCTCTGCCAGCGGGCACTGCCCGGCTCCACAGGTGCTGAGCTCACCAGGACACGCTGCCCGCTCTGCCAGCGGGCACTGCCCGGCTCCCTGCTCCACAGGTGCTCCTGCACTTGCTGTTCCCTCTCCTGCTGAGGCTCAGCCCTCTCCGTGGTGAAGGGCTTGGTCCCAGCAGCACCTGCCAAGCAGCTGCCAGGGCTGAACCATGCCCAGAACGTGGCACACCCCGGCCGTGCCCACTGAGGCACCCCAGGAGCCGCTGCAGCTGCAGCGAGATGTGGGGACGTGTGGGGACGTCTGCCATCACCACAGGGAGGAGGAGGAGGAGGAGGGAGAGCTGACCTTGAGGCTGCCTGAGACTGACCCTGAAGCGGCGAGATTCTCCATTCTGCGCACAGGCACTGTCATCTCTCACCTTGCAGAGAGCGCTCTCCTTGCCCATTTATCATCACAAATGTTTCTATTTAGGCTTATTTGTTTGTACAGTTAAGCCCTGTTACATTTACACCAAGAAGAAGGACAAATTGTGATTTTATCCAATGTTAGATCATATCACTCCTTGCTACAACTTTCACAGCATTAATAAGGATAAAGGGAGACTTTGGAGAAATTCAATAATACAGCACATGTGATAACAGCCCAGCCAAGTGCTCTGGGGAGGGAGTGAGTTCCACAGTGGAGCCAGGGCTGTGACTGCCCCTTTGTGCCCACAGTGTCTTGTGTCCCCAGGAAGGGACTCTGCCCTGGCTGAGTGTGGCAAGCACACTGCTGCCCTGAGTGTGGCAAGCACACTGCTGCCCTGAGTGTGGCAAGCACACTGCTGCCCTGAGTGTGGCAAGCACACTGCTGCCCTGGCTGAGTGTGGCAAGCACACTGCTGCCCTGGCTGAGTGTGGCAAGCACACTGCTGCCCTGAGTGTGGCAAGCACACTGCTGCCCTGAGTGTGGCAAGCACACTGCTGCCCTGAGTGCGGCTCACGATGGAGCCTTAGTCTGCCTGCTGGAACCCTTCGTTCCCTGAGCAGTGTCTTGCTCTTACACAAAACTCCAGATGCCTGTAGAGCTCCCAGCTCCTCCTGCCAGCACTCACCAGGCACAGAAATGGTTTTTTTGGGTTTTTTTTTAAAGACAGAAGTGGTGGCAGAAATGTGCCAAAAAATGGCAAGTCTGGGAAAGCAGAGCGCACAATGATGGAGAGCAGAACCCAGAAATCAGAGGGGCCGGGATGCTCTGGAGTGCCCAGAAGGAGGCCCCTGCCCAGGGCCGTGGGCATCCCCAGGAACCCCCAGCACTGCCAGGCAAAGCTCTGCAGCTCCCTGTGCCTTGGCCCACTGTCACCTTGTCCTGACACGGAAGGGACCTGGAAGCAGATGTGTCACTTGAGCTGGGAGCACCTTCACTGTCACCTCTGTGCCTCTCAGTGTCCACCTGAAGCTGCTCCTGGCCCAGGAGAGCTCATTGCCCCCCATGCCAGTGCCAGCAGCAGCAGTGCCAGACACGAGCACCCACCTGCACATCAGCAAAGTGCCTGGCAGCAGTGCCAGGGGCAGACAGCCACCCAGGGCTCCCCGTTTGCAGGGTGGCCACTGTGGGGATACCCTGCCCCGGTGGGCACACCTTGCCCTGATGGGCACACCCTGACACCCTGCCCCGGTGGGCACACCTTGCCCTGTTGGGCACACCCTGACACCCTGCCCCGGTGGGCACACCTTGCCCTGATGGGCACACCTTGCCCTGATGGGCACACCCCGACACCCTGCCCCGGTGGGCACACCTTGCCCCGCTGGGCACACCTTGCCCTGATGGGCACACTCTGACACCCTGCCCCGGTGGGCACACCTTGCCCTGATGGGCACACCCTGACACCCTGCCCCAGTGGGCACACCTTGCCCCGCTGGGCACACCTTGCCCTGATGGGCACACTCTGACACCCTGCCCCGGTGGGCACACCTTGCCCTGATGGGCACACTCTGACACCCTGCCCCGGTGGGCACACCTTGCCCTGATGGGCACACCCTGACACCCTGCCCCAGTGGGCACACCTTGCCCTGATGGGCACACCCTGCCCTGCTGTCACACCACCACCACGGCTCCCTCCACACACACAAATCCATTCTCCATTTTTTTTTATGATCAGCTGAAGATTTCTTTTTGCATCTGCCAAGGAACTATTTTCACAAATAAGTATGTAAATCCTCTGTAAATGTATGCTAATTACTTATTTTAATTACAATGTAAATAAGTAATTACCGAATAATTTTAAAGTATTTACATGGGGTTGTGTGATTTAAAAGCTAACTTGTTGGAAGTATAAAAACTATAAATTTTACGGTAATTATGCCACAATTTATACACTGTGGCCAAATACAATTTCCCCGTGCTTCGTAAGAGATAAATAAATATGTAATTCCCCAGTAGTTGCTGCAGAATAACAAAACTATTGCATGGTGATTTCTTCTCTTTTGTGTGAAAAATGCCCATACACCAAACCTATTTGAAGTCAAGATTTTTCACAAGGATACTGAACATTCATCCGTGCGATGCTGAGGAAGTTCTGAAGGAGAAGAAGAAGGGAGGATTCTGAAGGAGGTTACTAAAAAGGGGTAAAGATAAAAGGAGGAAAAACAGCACAAGGGCCCCTGGTTCTCCCAGACATCTCTGCCAGCTCTGGGGTCTGTGCCATGCCCGGGCTGTGGGCACAGCGCTCCAGGGACCTCCAGCCCCGGAGGTTTGTTGTGGCTGCCGCGGCTGCAGCTTCCTGCAAAAGCAGGAGCAGAGCTCGGCAGGAAATTGGCAATCAAAAGGTGAGTTTATAAACAGTTAAATTATATTTCCTGTGGGGTATTTTTTTATTAATTTCATTGCAATAATACATTAAACACCAGCACTGTGAAAATTAGTGTTAATGAACATTAAATGTGTTGGACAATTTAAATGGCGTGTATATATCACCTCTCTTATTATTGGGATTGGCCCAGTGGTAATATCCTTTTATCGATCCTCTGCCTTTCTCCTTGCCGCCGTCCCCGTGGAAGTGGCCATGAAGGACACCGTGAGCACGGAGCTATCGCAGACATAATCTTTTAGCGCTTTAATAACGCTGCGAGCAGCCATCACCCACCAGCCCTTAATAACTGTCTCCGTCAGCTCTTTAGAATTTGCACATGGCACGGGCCTTCTGAATCTTCCCCGAAAGGGCGTTGGGAGCCCCCTCCCCTGGGGCCGGGTCCCGCCCGCCGCTGGGCACGGGGAGAGCGGGGGGACGCGGGGCTGGGGCTGTGCCGGGAGGGCTGTGCCATGCGGGATGTGCCATGCGGGATGTGCCAGTACCCGTGCGGGATGTACCGGGAGGGCTGTGCCGGGAGGGCTGTGCCCGTGCCATGCGGGCTGTGCCATGCGGGATATGCAGGGAGGGTTGTGCCGTGCAAGATGTGCCAGTACCCGTGCGACTGTGCCATGCGGGATTTGCCCGTGCCATGCAGGACGTGCCATGCGGGCTGTGCCTGTGCCATGCAGGATTTGCCCGTGCCATGCGGGCTGTGCCATGCGGGCTGTGCCATGCGGGCTGTGCCATGCGGCTGTGCCATGAGGGCTGTGCCTGTGCCATGCGGGCTGTGCCATGCAGGCTGTGCCTGTGCCATGCGGGCTGTGCCATGCAGGCTGTGCCATGCGGGCTGTGCCATGCGGGCTGTGCCATGCGGGATTTGCCCGTGCCATGCAGGCTGTGCCATGCGGGACGTGCCATGCGGGCTGTGCCGTGCGGGCTGTGCCTGTGCCATGCGGGCTGTGCCATGCGGCTGTGCCATGCGGGCTGTGCCCGTGCCATGCGGGCTGTGCCATGCGGGCTGTGCCCGTGCCCGCGCTGGCAGCGCGGCTCCGAGAGCTGCCGGCGATTGAGGTTCGCTGGGGATCTCGGGCTGGGGGAGCCGGAGGGGATCTGGGGGAGCCAGGGGGAATTTAGGGGAGCCGGGGGGATCTCGGGGCCGCTGCCCCTCATCACGGGCACAGACGGTCCCTGGTGCGCTCCCTGCTCCTCCCGCACGCTCCCTCTGCCACAGGGCACCCAAATGGGCACCGGGCATCCCTTGGCTCCGGCTGCAATCCCGGTGCAGCTCTGGCTGCACTTCCCAGACAAGCCGCACACCTCCGATGTCACATCAGGCCCTGAATGAAGACCCCTTTAAAATCCAGCAAGCCCTGGGTCCCGCATCATACCTGCACCGGGTGTGCACAGAACCGGGGGGGTTTTGGAGCAGCAGTGGGCAGCCCTGGCACAGGTGCCCAGAGCAGCATGCCTGGCAGTGCCCAGGGCCAGGCTGGGCAGGGCTGGGAGCGCCTGGCACAGTGGAAGGTCCCTGTGTGGGATGAGATCAGGTTTAAGGTCCCTGCAGCCCAAACCCGTGTGCGATTTGATGGTTCAGGGATGCAGTGCAAACCCAGAGCCTGGCCCGGGGCTCTCAGGGCTCGGCCTCGGGCTCTGTGTCTGCTCAAAGCCTTTCCTGGCGACCAGCAGGCAGAGGGTGACCCTGGATCAGGCACATCCGGCTCTGGGAGCACAACTGGGAATTTGCTCAGCGCTGTAACACCAGAGCTTCACAAACGCAGGTTAAAGCACCTGCATGCTCCTGCTGCAGGGACGTGCTGAAATCCCCACCGGGGAGCAGAGATATTTTTAGGCCTCTGCACTCATCTCACATCTGAGTTTCACTAATAACCAGATTTATGCAGTAGCACAGCTTTAAAAGAACGGGTTAAGGGGAAAATTGATCTGTATTCAGGAATGCCAAGTACCTGGATTAAGATGCTTTTTCCCACCCAGAACACTCAGCATTTCCATAGCTGTGCACATGTTCCAGGCACGGGCCCCACTCCACTGCTTTCCTGGTGGATTATATAGCTGTTACAAAGGATCTGAAAAAATTAATGATCAAATGGCTGCGAGATCTGTGGGGTGTGGGATGCCTCCATCCACCAGCATCTCTCCACAGCTGGAATTAGTTTCACTGTAAAATGCACTGGAGTATGAGCAAAGACAGCCTGAAAGCAGCTCCCACCAACTCTGGCAGGCCTTCAGAGAATTGGTGAAATGTCCTTTCTGAGCGCTGGGCGAGACACTCTCAAGCCTTTTGTCTGGAATATGAAGGAGCACAGTAGGTGCTTTGAGTAGGTTGTTATAAAAATTGCTGACATGACAGTGCATGTCTGCTCCAAGCCTGTCCGCAGACACGGAATTCCTAAAGTGATCTCTCGGTGCATTTTCTGCTCGTTCAGGGCTCTGCAAAGGGCTCAGGTGGGGCAGCTCCTGCAAACCCTGCCCAGGAGCGGCTGCAGGGCTGGGCATTGCAGCCACCGCCTGACAGGGCGGGCAGCATTTCAATTGTGCTTTTCCTAGATTTCTGTTTTGCAAAGAATTCAATTTGCTTTATTGTTTGTGATTCATATCCAACATTGCAGAGTGCATTTAATACATAGTGGTTACACTTGAAAGTGGTCTAATTAATAAAATGCATAAAAATAAATAGGAAAATCAATGCTTTTGTTAACATTCTGTCATTTTTACACATTTTAAAATTCATAGCAGCTCTAAGAGCACAGCACGAGTAGAGTGGGCTCTGGTTTGGTAAAAAGCTGAAGATGCTGAGCAGACAAAAATATTCTTCCAAATGAGATTAGAGAGTCGGGACACTGTCTTGGGCAAAAAATGGAATTTTTGATGGTATTAGCCTGGCTGTGGCTTTGCAGTTTGCATTTCTTGTGTCCACAGAGAGGAGAAAATACTCTGTCAGAATAATATAGTGAAAATTAAAAGTAAATAAACCAAAAAAATCTCAAACTTGGCTGGTGGAAATCTACCCTACCCACGGTTAAGGTTCCCCTCTAGAATTCATGCAGTTAGAGAGGCAGCTGATCTCCCATACCTGCAAAATGGAGATCCACAATGAGACAGAGGCTGGAGGAGGAAATCCCATTTTCTTTGTGACTTTTTAAACCACACAGTGTTAACAGTCACATGGAAAATCTTTCTCATTAACACCTAGGGCTCAGGGGAAATGTTGTCGACGAACGCCTTATTGCATATAACCCCAAACCCTTTAGGACCTTGAGACGCTCAGACGAACTGGAGTAATGACCTGGAAATAGTCCTCTGGGCCTGCTGCAATAATGATGTGGCTGGCTGTATTTTTTTAATATGAGGAAAGAGATTAAAGAAAATAACAGCCCTGCTTGACTCGTTCATTATTACTGAGGTGAAGTGACCACTAAGAAATGATGACAGAAGCCTTGCTCACCAGTCACCAGGCCCAAATGGGGCTGGGGAGGTTTCTGACACAGCCCGCCTGAAGGCAGCATAATAAATTCAGGCATTATCTGATATGGATGTATCATAATGAAAAATAAATTTGCAAAACACTCTGATATGAGTTAATCCATAAAGTATTTTATTACTTCATTTTCTTACATTGAATCCATCATGGGTTTTTCTGGCAGCACATTTTTAATTACTTTTAATTTAAATATATGCGTCCGCTGCCCAGATTGGTTTTGACACTGGTTTAAAAAAATAAATTAAAAAAAAAAAAAAAAGAAAGCAATTATTGTCCCCCCCTGCACTGTGCTCCTTCCCCTGCAGACAGGGTGGTGCTCAGCCAGGGCTGGGCACGGGGACTGTCACCATGGGGAACTGTCCCCAAGCCCTGAGGTGGCAATGGTGACACTGGGTGCACAGAGCTCCTTCCTCCTCATCCTCTGAGATGGGGCCAGGACAGCCCTGGCAGGACACGACAGGACAGGACAGGACAGGACAGGACAGGAAACCCCACCAGGACAGACAGGACAGGACAGGACAGGACAGGGCACTCCATCAGGACAGACAGGACAGGGTCAGGGCTAGGGACACCCCACCAGGACAGCCGTGCAGCTCCAGTGCAGCTCCATGCTGCTGCAAGGAGGGGCTGCTCCCTGCAGGGCTGTGCCCGGGCAGTGCCACAGCCAGGCTGGGCACATCCATTAGCACTGATGCAAAAATGACCATTAAGGAGTGGTGACAGGGCCCTGCTCATTTGTGCCTGGGACAAAGCGCCGCTGCCCGGGGCTGCCTAATGAAATCTGAAACCATCACATTTATTTGTCATATGGGTGTAACACATTTGCTGAGCCGTCTAATAAATGTAATAATCCAAATATTCCTCCAGTTCTTTTAGAAGAAATACATTTATTGCCTGCGAAGCCTTCTAATAAGGTTTCTTAACCGGTTCCCTGCCTGTCGTGCCCCCTCTCGGTGCTGGGAGAGGGTCGTGCCCACAGGAGTGCCAGCCCAGCTCTCTCTGGAGCCTGCAGGGGCTCCCTGAGCAGCGCTGGCAGCTGGCACCGAGCTGGGGCTCCATCCTCACACACGGCTCTGAAACAAACCCTGAGCAAAGGGACTCGGGTTTGGTGCCAGCACGTGCTCCCATGGCAGGGAATGGGGCAGAGGTGCCTGGGGCCAGGGCAGCCCCTGGGAGCCCCAGGGAGGGAGGGAGGAGCCCTTTCAGTCCGAGTCACGCCGTGCCGTGCCGTGCCAGGCTGTGCCGTGCCAGGCTGTGCCAATGGCTCACCTGCAAAATGTGCCCAAATTCAGCCTCCCACAGCCCCTCCCCATAACCAGAGACCCCACAGGCCTGAGATGCTGGGGGAAGGGGGAGGCAGACCCCTGTGTTAGCAGAGTGTGAGCCAGCATTTCACACACCACCACGCCAAACAGAACTTTGATATGCTGAGCAAATATTGAATTCTATTGGTTTAATTTAATTAAAATTTATTAACCTTTTATTAAACATATACCCTCATTAAAATTCTCATTCCTGACTCCTACAACAGCCCAGCCATATTCTTATTTCCAAGCTCATTAAATATCACCCAAAGAGAACTTATTTCTTAAGCACTGATTGTTGATAAACTATAATATTAACCCAGGCATGTCCCAGGGACTTTGGAGAGGAGACAAAATGAAATCCAAACATGAAACGAGCCCTGGTGCTGCTGTTTGGGAAGGAACCCAGAGAGGGAGCAGGCTCAGCTCTGCCGTGGCACAGGGACACGTGCTGGGGCAGCCGGGCTCTGGGACAGCACCCAGGGAGCACCAGCCCCTGCAGAGCCATCCCTCAGGATCCATCCCAGGGCACAGCCATCCCTCAGGATCCATCCCATGGCACAGCCATCCCTCAGGATCCATCCCAAAGCAGAACCATCCCTCAGGAGCCATCCCATGGCACAGCCATCCCTCAGGAGCCATCCCATGGCACTCAGGGATCCATCCCTCAGGATCCATCCCAAAGCAGAACCATCCCTCAGGATCCATCCCAAAGCAGAACCATCCCTCAGGATCCATCCCATGGCACAGCCATCCCTCAGGATCCATCCCAAAGCAGAGCCATCCCTCAGGATCCATCCCAAAGCACAGCCATCCCTCAGGATCCATCCCAAAGCACAGCCATCCCTCAGGGATCCATCCCATGGCACAGCCATCCCTCAGGGATCCATCCCAAGGCACAGCCATCCCTCAGGGATCCATCCCAAGGCACAGCCATCCCTCAGGGATCCATCCCATGGCACAGCCATCCCTCAGGATCCATCCCAAAGCAGAGCCATCCCTCAGGATCCATCCCAAGGCACAGCCATCCCTCAGGGATCCATCCCATGGCACAGCCATCCCTCAGGATCCATCCCAAAGCAGAGCCATCCCTCAGGATCCATCCCATGGCACAGCCATCCCTCAGGATCCATCCCAAAGCAGAACCATCCCTCAGGAGCCATCCCATGGCACAGCCATCCCTCAGGAGCCATCCCATGGCACAGCCTTCCCTCAGGGATCCATCCCAAAGCAGAACCATCCCTCAGGGATCCATCCCAAAGCACAGCCATCCCTCAGGATCCCATGTCAGAGCCATCCCTCAGGATCCCATGGCACTCAGGGATCCATCCCATGGCACAGCCTTCCCTCAGGGATCCATCCCAAAGCAGAACCATCCCTCAGGGATCCATCCCATGGCACAGCCATCCCTCAGGATCCCATGTCAGAGCCATCCCTCAGGGATCCCATGGCACTCAGGGATCCATCCCAAAGCAGAACCATCCCTCAGGATCCCATGTCAGAGCCATCCCTCAGGATCCCATGTCGGAGCCATCCCTCAGGATCTGGAAGCAGCGCTCGGGCTGGAGCAGGGGCAGCAGGTCAAGCGGTTGTAGCCCTGATGAATATGGAGCAGGGCAGAGCTGATAATTGATTTCGGGGCAGCGGGAAGGGCCGGGCTGGCAGAGGTCAGGGGATCTCTGAGGGGCAGGCAGGACAGCAGCTGCATCCCCGGCAGCAGGGACACAGGGGACAGTGCCTGCAGAGCCCGAGTGCCAGGGCTGAGCAAGGCGGGCTCCGTGCAGGGCTCTGCTCACCTCCCTCAGCCCCACCTTCACCCAGAACACTCTAGCAGCAAGCACTTCTCCAAAATTGTGAGACTCCAGAAATTCAGACAAAACCATTATGCTGTTTTGTTCCCTTTACAAAGCCAAGTATTTCATTTAATCTTGTCCTCTGTGTCCTAGAGCTTTGCTCTGTGATGCCATGTGCTGGTTAACACAAGTCCCAGCCACAGCATGCCCACTGTGATGGTGCCCTGGGCATTCCCAGTGCCCAGCCCATTCTCTTTTTGACTATTGAAATTCCCAGGTTTTTGGCTGTACAACGATCAGGCCTTGAAACCCACACCTGTCTCCTCCAAACCCCAAAGGTGGGGATGGCACGGCCCTTCTGCAGGTGCTGGGGAGCTGGTGCCACCCCACGAGCAGCCACCTGCCAGGGGCTCCCACCTTGCTGCAGGTGTGGCACTGCCCTCAGGATGCTGCTGGCCTGGAGCACAGCCTGACCTTGCCGAGCACAGGCAAATTCGTGTGCAATAGCTGTAAAGGAAAGATATGTTAATTGTGCCACATAAAATCTGCGATTACTCTGGCTAATCTGTCAAAGCTGGGAAATATTGACTATTGTGGAAGGATACCATTTGCTGCCACATCTGTGGAGCTGAGGCCATGAAAGCATCTGCAAGGGAGGGAGGGCAGGGCTGGAGAGGGCAGAGATGGAGAGGGCAGGGATGGAGGGGGCAGAGCTGGAGGGGCAGAGCTGGAGAGGGCAGGGATGGAGAGGGGCAGGGATGGAGGGGGCAGAGCTGGAGAGGGCAGGGATGGAGAGGGCAGGGCTGGAGAGGGCAGGGCTGGAGAGGGCAGGGCTGGAGGGGGCAGGGATGGAGAGGGCAGGGATGGAGAGGGCAGGGATGGAGAGGGCAGAGTTGGAGAGGGCAGGGCTGGAGGGGTCAGAGCTGGAGAGGGCAGAGCTGCAGGGCTCTGGGGCAGGACTGCAGCGGGTCCTGCAGAGCCAGGGGCAGTTTTGGGACGCACTGCCCAGGGAGCAGGACACGCTCATCCCACAGCAGCAGCCACAGACAGGGGCTCAGCAGCCTCGGGAAGGGCCAGAGAGGCTCCAGGTACGTCGGGAACCTTCACGGGTAGGTATGGCTCCAGGTACATCAGGAACCTTCACGGGTAGGTATGGCTCCAGGTATATCAGGAACCTTCACATGTTTGCTTTCAGCTGCTCTCAGTCTGACAGCTCTTCCCAGATCCTACAAAAACTGCCCAGGACACATTTTTGGCACCTCCATCCTCTCAGAGCAGAATGACCCAAGCCTGTGTTTCATGGATACAGTCTGGGATGTGCAGATCACTTGTGGCGTCATCCCACCCCTGTTAATAAGATTAAAAGCCAGCCCTCGCATGTGCCGAGCTCACCAAATCGTTACCTGCTGTATATTAAGTGTTTAATTGCATGAAATGACATCATGTTTATGTGTGCAGCATTAGCATCTCGTCCGTGGTGTCACCCTGGTAAACACGCGTGATATCATCAGTCATTACCGGGACTTAAAATCAATTGCTCTCCCTGCACCCTCTTGTACAGAGAGGAGCACAATACATTAATGAACTTGAGCAAGAACCTAAGTGACAAGACGAAACAGCATAAATAATAACACTTAAAATGTGTTATCTATAACAATGAAGTGTCTCAAATAATAGAATTATGGATTCCAAAGAGGAAAGCAAGTTATTGAAATTCACACCATGGGACCATCAGTTTGTGCTCATCAACAAAATCACCTATAAATTAATCTGATTTAATGCTGGATGTAGGTTGTATAAGACACCAACATCACTAATCAGCTTTATTTTATAAACATGTCCCATTTTACAATCTATTTGCCTGCATAACTTGACTAAGCAAGAATTTAAGATGTGGGTCAAGAATTTTTCCCCTTGCCTTATGATAATTTCACTGAGGCACTCGTAAACAGTTCTTTTGGCAACTTATTAGTCCCATTATTTCAGAATTTTCTTCAATGAACCATTTTTTAGCTATCAAAACATTTAGTTCCAGCTGACTTCAATGATATAGACTTCAGACCAACAGAATTTATGAGTTTAACAAGATTACATAGTCAAATAGCCATTCCTTACCAAGTTCATATTTCTAAATAAACTGTCAAGGTGCAGCCCAGAACAAAGTCTATTAGAAGAGGACACGCAGAGTCCATTGACTTTAACTGTATTGATTATGGATAATTATTTGGTCTCTACTGTCTTCTCACATTTTTACAAATTTTCTCTGGGAAGGCTTAAACTTTATTTTTAATCCTCAAAAGGAGGGAGGAGGATGAGGGCATCTCCCCTTCCTCCCCTCAGTGCCCTGGGGAAGGCTCAGCCATCGTACAGTGAGAGCATCCGGAGCTGGAGGTGCATTGTTTGCAAAATCAAAGCCCGGCGGATGACATTCTGTCAGCCTGAACAAACCGTTCAGCCACGAGCCCATGAGTACTGACCAGAAACAAAAGGAACAGCCTGCACCCCCCGTGCCAGGGACCCCTGCCCCACATGGGCTCTGTCTGGGGGGCACGGGGGCAGGGGGGCAGCCTGTGGTGCCCTGTGCCAGGGCTCATCCCTGCCAGGCTCTGCTCATCCCTGCCAGGCTCTGCTAATCACCACCAGGGTCTCCATCCCCACCAGGTCTCTCCATCCCTACCCCTCTCCCCATCCCTACCCCTCTCTCTCCATCCCCACCAGGCTCTCTCTCCATCCCTGCCCCTCTCTCTCCATCCCCACCAGGTCTCTCCATCCCCACCCCTCTCTCCCCATCCCTACCCCCCTCTCTCCATCCCTACCCCTCTCTCCATCCCCACCAATCTCTCCGTCCCCACCAATCTCTCCCCATCCCCACCGGGTCTCTCCTCTCGGCCGTGTCGCTCTCACCATTGGGGGTCACTGTTCCAACAAAAGCTGCGGCTCCGCCGCTTTCTCCGATTATTAAAAACAATATTTCTGCTACAGCTGTTTCCTGGTTTGGCTGATATGTTAAGCTAGAATGAAAGGGTTTGTTGGGAATTTTTTTTCTCATTTACAGCAACTTCCTTAACTTCACTTTGAATTTCCTTTAAACTCGGATGAAATGCAGTTCATCTGCCACCAAAACCTGAACCAAAATGATGTGAAAAAGAACCCACAAAAGGGTTTTTATGAGATCTCATTCTCCCTGCACAGGCAGCCCTGATCAGGGACTGTAGGCAAGGAAATAATTTCTTTTAAATGAGTGTCTGGTTCCCTTTATATTTTTTTCTTTCGCTTCAGATTGCAAGGGAAAAAACCCAAGGTGTCAATCAGCTTTAAAACAGTTGAGCTGATCTTATTTCTTCTCCGTACTGTATTCAAGCCAAACATTCCCTGAATAGAAAAAGCATAGAAAACTCATAATAGCTAAATTGGTGCTTTTAAACCCCAAATTTAACATGCTTCCTTGGGGACATTTTCCCAGCACAGAGGAAAACAAATATACGTGCTTTAGTGCCTGTTATAGAGGTTAAAATCTGCACCTATTCTTTCTAACACCCATGAGAGGCAAGCGTGGATTTGGGTGGGAGAGGAGGGAACACAGGGAGAGGCAGGAGAGAGAATTTCTCTGGAATGAGCAGCACCCAGCACAGCCAGGTGATTCATTTCACAGTGACACCATTTTTGTGAGAAACAGGGAAGATCTACAGCATTTTCCTTTGGAACTCAATAGATAGCGGAAAGGAAGCGGTTCCTCTTTCCTTTGTATTTAATTTTTAACTGCAGGTGTTTGCAGGCTGCTGATCCAGGAGCCTGAGCGTGAGGAGGGTGCTCGGCTGGGCGCTGTGAGGATGAGCTGCAGGCCTGGGCTGGCCGTGCTGCTCTGAGGAGCAGGTCTGACTCCAGCACTTTTAGTCCTTGCTGACCTTGGCTTTGGGAGACTCAGACCCGGGCTGGAGCAAGCTCACAGTCTGTGCTCTCATCAGGTCTGGTGTTTTGGTTGGACCTGGGCTGGACTTCAGACTGCCATCTCCTCCTCCCACCACCTCTTCTTCCTCTTCTTCCTCTTCTTCCTCTTCTTCCTCTTCTTCCTCTTTCTTCTGCTGCCCAGAAGAGTCATCAGAGTCATCCTTGTCCTGCACCTTCACCTGACTGGGGTCAGCAGCCTGGCACAAATCCATCAGCCAAGGGGGCTGCTGTGCTCCTCCTGCAGCTGAGGAAGAGGTGGAGGGAGGAAGAGCAGCAGCTCTGGTGGTGCTTTTCCTTTGTCCCTCTCATGTGTCCCTTCATCAGCCTCCAAGGCTTGTCCTCGGCTCAGTTTGGGGAGCTTCCCTCTCGTTTCCCCTGCTGGTATCTCCCCTCTCCCCCCAGGCAGCCTCTCCCGCACAGCGGATTGCAGAGGTAACAGAGCTGCTGTGAATTCCTCTTGCAGTCACTCCTGCACTCCATATTTATTGCTGGATTTATTTTATCTGCAGGGATGTGCTGCTGCAGTGCCTGAGCTTGGGGGGCTCCTCCATGGGGTCTGTGGGGTCCCATGGGCACAGCCAGGAGCTGGGCCTGGCCTGGCCAAGGCAGAGCTGCTTTGGGCCACCGTGCTGGGGAAACTGCTCTGGGAAATTGTTTGGGTTTGGTTTTTGGGGTTTTTTTGTTTGTTTGCTTGTTTTGCTTTGATTTGTTTGTTTTTATTTTTATTTTTAAAATGCAGCAGAGATGAACATTCCTTGCTGTAGCGTCCTGGAGCTTGGCAAGGTGTGAACTGTGAGGACCTGCAGCACTCCTGCTTGCAGCAGTCAGTCAATCCATTCTGGGTTCACTCCTGCTCACAGAGAAGCTGAATCTGGCAGGAGAAGGAGTTTGAAATCACTGTTAGCACTTGTGCAGAACCTAAAAGTTAAAGTGAGTGGGAGGAGGAGTGGTGGCTGCCCGATATTGGCACTATAACATTTATTTGGGGCAATAAATTGTTTCCTCTCCCTCATCAGCGGTGTCACAGGATCTCTGCTGTGACCTGCCAGAGCAGTCTCTCCTCATTTGTGCCTCTCCAGGCTGGGAGAGGAGTGCAGGAGCAGGAGGAGCAGCCAGAGCAGGGCCCTGAGAGCCCTGGGGCCAGGGCTGGGGAAGGGGAGCACGGTGGGAGCCCCCAGACAGCATCCCCACCCTGGATCTAAAGCAATAATGGTTTAATTCAGCCCCAGCTCTGCCCAAATTGGGTCTGTGTGCATCCCCACCCTGGATCTAAAGCACTGATGGTTTAACTCAGCCCCTGCCCTGCCGGAGCTGGGTCTGTGTCCATCCCCACCCTGGATCTGACCAAAGATGGTTTAACTCAGCCCCAGCCCTGCCCAAATTGGGTCTGTGTGCATTCCCACCCTGGATCTAAAGCACTGATGGTTTAACACAGCCCCAGCCCTGCCCGAATTGGGTCTGTGTCCATGTGCATCCCCACCCTGGATCTAAAGCACTGATGGTTTAATTCAGCCCCAGCCCTGCCCGAGCTGTGTCTGTGTCCATCCCCACCCTGGATCTGAACCACTGATGGTTTAACTCAGCCCCAGCCCTGCCGAGCTGTGCCTGTGCCCGTGTGCATTCCCATGGAAGCCTCTCCAGGCCAGGGGACCACAGCGCAGGCAGATGAGCTCAGGAGGGTTTGTGTTCACAAAAACACCCCCAGATTAACTCCTGAGCTGCATTCAGACCTGTGCATCCTGCCTGCAAGGAGGCTGCAGCTCGAGTGCTTCAAATTGTGTTCCTTCCTTTCTAGCTTTGTTTTGGCTCCCTTTATCCGAGCTTTAATTTGATTTAAAATATTATGAGCTGATGGGGAAGGGGGCTCCTTGAGCACCAGGCAGCTTAGGACTGAAACCAAGCACAAGTCACTTATTTGCAGCAGGTTTAAACAGCTGTTCCTGGCACTGCAGCATGGACAAATGTTTAAATTCTTTACGAATATTAGTATAAATCTCCACAGTTTAAATTAGGACCTAAATCTTACAAAGCTGGAAGAGAAGACAGGGCCCTCTAGTCAAATGGACTCATTGTTCAGTTAATCCCAGGAGGAATCTGGCTACTGGTGTTTTCTTGGTGCATCTCAGTCTAAGATGAATTTAGCCAATTAATCATCAGTTACAAAAAATGATTTTTGTTCATATTTTTTTCTGGATCAATAGATTTTATACAAGAATCTTTCTGCTCGTTAGTTGGAGGGCAGCTCCTTGAAACAAATTCTGCCTGTGATTCTACCTTAAATTCGTCAGTAGATATTAAATAGGTCATTGGTGTAATAAGGGCCAAATTTGCTTCTCATAGATCACAGTGGCCAGTGCTCCTAGGGTCTAATTATCCCATATTTGGTCAATAAGCCATTAACATGCAGCCATGGATGTTAATAACCATTTCATGAAAAAGTCTTGGTAATTTATGAGATCAACATTGGTTAGGAAAATTAATAAATATTTCATTGGGTAAGATTTATCCGAGGAGGTTTCGGTGTGAGGGAGGAAGCACTGGGCTGGAAAAGGGGGCCCAAGCTCAAATAACAGAAGAAAGATGGGCTGAAGAAAGCCCAAAAGCCAAGCCCATGGTAGCCGGGTTTAACTTGGGCTAATAAAAATTTACTTCAAATCCTATAGCTAATAAATCCAAAGGGTGTATGAGGGAGTCCAGTAAAACCTGACTTAACGTTATGTTAGTGCTATTAACAATATTTATATAGATGTCATTGCAGAGGAGGGTTAAGGCTGGTGAGTTATGGGCTGGGTGCAAGGAGTGGTGTCATGGAGCTGCACGCCCCTGGGCACTCAGGTACCATCACCTGCCCCTTTTGGGCTGACAGAAGTGTAAAATTAATGGAAGACAAAGGTGGAAGGCTCAGAATTTCCACTCACTTCAGCCTTCTGTCTCCCAGAGTGCCTTGGAGCTTAATAAACTTCATGGGGGAACATGATTTACCATGTTTGCCAATCTATTCTCCCCTTGATAGTAAATCTATTGTATTTGATTTGGTATACAGCAGTTATAAACATGTGGCACTTTTTTCAGCTGTGGTCTTTAGCAGCAATCATGTTTTGCACACTTGTGCAGTCAAAACCCTTTCCAATGGCCATAAACCTACTGGAAGCCTGAATTTTACCTTGCAGTCACTTCCAAAATGTCAACTATTTTTAACTTCAGAGTGCTCTTAAGAGCCCAGTCGCAGCTGCTGGCTGCAAAGCTGGTTTGTGCCAGGGCAGGGAGGGTGCCAAGCCGGTTAGTGCCAGGGCAGGGAGGGTGCCAAGCTGGTTTGTGCCAGAGCAGCGAGGGTGCCAAGCCGGTTTGTGCCAGGGCAGGGAGGTGGCTGGCAGAGGGGCAGCAGCCGTGGCTGTCCCAGGGCTGGTGCTGAGCTGGGACACCAGTGGGACAGGGGGACACCAGCCCCTGGGACAGGGGGACACCAGGGCCGGGCTCCATTCAATACAGTGCTGACACAAGGCTGAAAAAATAAAAAATAAAATCACGCTTTTCATGCTTGGCTTAATTGTGCCCTTAATTACTTTTGCAGCTGAGGGGGTTGAAATCACGCCCTTGTTTGGGTGGGATGTTCTTCTCACTGACAGGGATTTGCACACTCAAATGGTGACGTGTGTTCTTACCAAAGTAATTAACTTCAGTGCTTCTTTCCTGCAGAAAAGCTGGCTTTGGAGATCAAGCCCTGGGCTGTTGTCGAGCTGTGAGGAGCATTCCTGAGGGTGTGCTGGGACAGGAGCCCCGCCAGGGCACAGTGGGCACTGAGACCCAGGCCGTGCCTGCTTTGGCTGTGCCAGGGTGTCCAGACAAGGCAGATCTGGGCTGGTAGCACAGGAGGGCTGGGCTGGCTCACAGTGGGGCAGCTCTTTGAAAGCAAATGAAATGAAACAAGATGAGATGCTTCCCTTGCCTCTGCTCCCCTTGCTGCAAAGGGACTCCTGGGGATGCTGTCCATTGAAGGCAGGTACGCTCACCTGGGCCATCACACCTTCGCATTCCCAGCTCGCTGCTGCTCCTGCCCCCAGAGCCTCCCCTGGCCGAGGGCTGGGGCTCTGCAAACACTTGTAGGCCATTGACGCAATTGTTAATCCACGGTGAGTGATTGCGCCATTCCGTCCTGCTGCCTCTCTCTGATTAGACTTGTAAATGAAAAACCATAAAAGTCAAAAATGAGAAAATAGAGGACAGAATGAGAGAAGGCACTTATCCCCCCGAGGAGTGGCTGAGCACTGCAGGCAGCCCCAGAGCCGGGAGCTGGGTGCTCCCTGCACGGCCGTGGCTCTGCTGTGGCTGCTGTGGGGCTCTGCTGCCCTGGGCAGGGGCTGCCAGCGTCACCCTCTGCTCCCTGCCACCATCACTGGGTGACAGGGCTCTGCTGTCCTGGGCAGGGGCTGCCACTGTCACCCTCTGCTCCATGGCCACCATCGCTGGGTGACAGGGCTCTGCTCTCCTGGGCAGGGACTGCCAGTGTCACCCTCTGCTCCATGCCACCATCGCTGGGTGACAGGGCCCTGCTGTCCTGGGCAGGGACTGTCACTGGCACCCTCTGCTCCATGGTTATCATTGCTGTGTGACAGGGCCCTGCTGTCCTGGGCAGGGGCTGCCAGTGTCACCCTCTGCTCCATGGCCACCATCGCTGGGTGACAGGGCTCTGCTGTCCTGGGCAGGGACTGCCAGTGTCACCCTCTGCTCCATGGCCACCATCGCTGGGTGACAGGGCTCTGCTGTCCTGGGCAGGGGCTGCCAGTGTCACCCTCTGCTCCATGGCCACCATCGCTGGGTGACAGGGCTCTGCTGTCCTGGGCAGGGGCTGCCAGTGTCACCCTCTGCTCCATGGCCACCATCGCTGGGTGACAGGGCAAACAGGGGAGGGAAAGCAGTCACTGCTGTTTGCACACCGTGTCTGTGGGGTCCCTCTGATCAAACACAGCCTGGCTTCATGTCTTTACTTGCTGATTAAGCTCCAGCACCAGGCTTTTCCATCCGCTCCTTGCCCTTCATGGCCTCGGTGACTCGATGTCTATTGCCCCTGCCAAGACTCTCTCAATGCATTAGCTTAGCTAGGGGTAAACTCTGACATCAGGGAAAAAAACCCCAGTGACAGTTAATGGAGCCCTGTAGGTCCCTGACCCCCGGGGATATTGCACAGCACCTGGCAAAAAGCACATTCTGATGTCTTGGGGAAAAGGTCAGAGTGGCAAGAGAAAATAGGCTGTTCATATTTTGTGGAATATTTATCAGGGCTGCGGGCCCTGGAGCTGCACAGGGGGGTCAGGGTCCCCAGGCAGGGTGAGGGTCCCTGGCAGGGGCTCAGCCAGGGCTCCCGGGCACTGCAGCACAGAGGGCTGAGCAGCAAATTGCCAGCAGTCAGAGGGCTGCACATCATTTGCATAATCTGGGAGATCTAATTGTGTCTTTGGGCTTTTAATAAAATGGGATTGGTTTTATTTCAGTGGTTGGCTCATAATAAAGGATCCAGCACTCCCAAAGCAGAACGGATGGCGCGCGCTGCTGCAGCCTCCCTGTCTCCAGCAGAGACCCCGTGAGCCCCGAGCCGTGTGCTGGGGAGGGGCAGGAGCCATGGTCCAGTGCCATGGTCCAGCTGAAATGTCCAGTGCCATTGTGAAGTGCCATTGTCCAGCTCCATTGTCCAGTTCCATTGTCCAGCTGAAATGTCCAGCTCCATTGTCCAGTGCCATTGTCCAGTGCCATTGTCCAGCTGAAATGTCCAGTTCCATTGTCCAGTTCTATTGTCCAGCTCCATTGTCCAGCTGAAATGTCCAGCTCCATTGTCCAGTGCCATTGTCCAGTGCCATTGTCCAGCTGCCATTGTCCAGCTGAAATGTCCAGCTCCATTGTCCAGTTCTATTGTCCAGCTCCATTGTCCATCTCCATTGTCCAGTGCCATTGTCCAGTGCCATTGTCCAGCTGAAATGTCCAGTGCCATTGTCCAGTTCTATTGTCCAGCTCCATTGTCCAGCTCCATTGTCCAGCTGCCCAGGCAGGACGTGCTGCAGGATGAGGCTGTCCCTTTGTCAGCCTAAAAAAGACATTGTGTATTTATGTGTTTATGTGAGATCATTTCCTCCAAGGTAAGTGGAGAGTAGGAAAAAAGGGAAGAAAGTAGGTGAGTAAAAAGATGAGAAACGGAAGAAGAAAGAGAGAAAGGTGTAAGCAACGTGTTCTGGGGAAAGAAGGAGCAACCACCCTTCATCTTCCATTTGCTTGAGGTTTCGCTGAGGCTGCTGCAGAGCCAAAGTGCAGTTTGGATCTGAGGCACACCCAGGCAGCACCACGGGGACCCACGTCCACGCCTGCCCACTGCCACCTCAGCCCCTCTCACACTGAGCTCTCCCTGCTGGGACAGCAACCTGGAACTGCTGTACAAGCAGCTTGGCTGAAAAAATCAATAATCTTTTCAATAAAGCATTTTATCCCTTACATATATTGTCTCTCATAAAGATTTTACACAGACAAAAAGTTCAGAAGTTGGTGTAAAAAATGTTGGGAAAAAGGTGAAGATACGTAAGTAAATTACAAACTTGAGGCTGTTTGCAGTACCTTGGGAAAGTGGGAGTTATATTGATGAGTTTTTATTGATTTACCATCATTCCCAGTGTGGACATTTTCTGGTCTATTATACCACAGTCGCAGCATATTCCCATCGCAGCACTAAAGAGGAAATATGGGCAGCCTGACCTTGGCAATATGGAGATAATGAAATACCCTTAATGATCCTTCCAAAAGATTTTACAAGCCAACTTCAGATTCTATCTGCTCTGTGCTATGCTAATTCCTAGGATGCCTTGGAAGGAATGCCAGGGGCTCACAGCTTGAACCCCAACCCTGGGTGAGTGTGGAGGAGCAGCGCCCTCACACCGACAGACAGCGGCTGCAGAGAGGGTGCCCGGCGCTCCCGAGCCCCTGCCTCTGTCCCTGGCAGGGGACGAGGCTGCTGGGGCTGTCCCAGCTGTGGGACACCTTGGCACCTTGGCTGCCGGGCGCTGTGGTGCCACCCTGTGCCACCCTGTGCCACCATCGGTGCCACTCTCTGCCACCCTGTGCCACCCTCGGTGCCACCCTGTGCCACCCTGTGCCACCATCGGTGCCACTCTCTGCCACCCTGTGCCACCATCGGTGCCACTCTCTGCCACCCTGTGCCACCCTCGGTGCCGCCCTGTGCCACCCTGTGCCACCATCTGTGCCACCCTGTGCCACCATCGGTGCCACTCTCTGCCACCCTCTGCCACCCTCGGTGCCGCCCTGTGCCACCCTGTGCCACCCTCGGTGCCACCCGGCCCCTGCCACGTCCCTGCAGCCCTGAGCAGCGAGCTCAAGGCCAGAAGAGTTGCAGCACTTCAGGGTGACTTTGGGGACAGCTCAAGGAGATTTACCACACCTGTACCTGCCTGGAATTGTACCTGGCAGGGACATAAATAGTAGGTTTCAGTGCTCTGCTTTCCTCCTCTCCCCTCCCCGGCCCAGCTGGCAACACAATTACCAGCCCCAAAGTATTATTTTCTTAATAAAAATGTTATGTGTAAAGCAAAGCCACAAATGAGTCCCAAGCCCATGCAGATCTCAATCACTCCCTTCTTTATTCCCCAGCGAGATTGCTAATGACCTTCACGCAAACCTTCACCAAATCTTTTTGAAAGGCAAATATTAATTTCCTAGCATGAAAAAAGGAAATAAAAAAGCCTATTTTTCATGGGAACCACTTGGAAAGAAAGATATATTTTCCTTCAAAATGCAGGGAGGATTTTTACATTTTGTCACTTGCTTTGCATAGACTTGGTAGCACCATTTGTTCACCTCTGAATGTAATCTCTCCCCATAAAGCTTCGCTCTAAATTCCTCCACTCCCTGTCGGGCTCTGATAGCTCCTGAGCCCTGCCAGAGCAGTGCCAGGGTGTGCTCCTGCAGCACGTTCCCAGCTCCATGGGAGGAGATGGGAACAATGCTTGCCATTTTAACAGCTGAGCCATTCATTTTTAAAAAGGATGCACCAAAGCCATGTAACATTTTACAGCAGAATCTGCAAAAGTCGTTTATAATACAAGAATCCTTTGCAGGAAGCCGCATTGTGCTGTGCCACAGCGTCCCTGGCACGTGTGTTTCCTGTGCCAGCAAGCTCTGAAATTCCTTGTGAGAGGCAACACGGCCAGGAGCAGAGCCAGCCCAGGAGATGGACCCTGTGCACACCCACACTGAGAGATGGGAGCGCTGGAAGGGCTGATCCGAAATGGGACACGAGGCCTCAGGGCTGGCCAGGCCTCCTTCGGACACTGAGCATTGATGTTTTTGTGTCCTGTGAGGTGCCAGAGCAGGTTCACAGCTGTGTGTTCTCCTTCAGACACTGAGTGCTGATGTTTCGGTGCCCGGTGAGGTGCCAGAGCAGGTTCTGGTGTGTGTGTTCTCCTTTGGACACTGAGCATTGATGTTTCAGTGCCCGGTGAGGTGCCAGAGCAGGTTCTGGTGTGTGTGTTCTCCTTTGGACACTGAGTGCTGATGTTTCAGAGCCCTGTGAGGTGCCAGAGCAGGTCCTGGTGTGTGTGTTCTCCTTTGGACACTGAGTGCTGATGTTTCAGTGCCCGGTGAGGTGCCAGAGCAGGTTCACAGCTGTGTGTTCTCCTTTGGACACTGAGCATTGTTGTTTCAGTGCCCGGTGAGGTGCCAGAGCAGGTCCTGGTGTGCTCAGGATGGCTTTGGAGCTGCCCCTCAGCTGCCATTCCCTCCAGCAGCCCAAGCTTTGGGCTGTGCCCCGCGGCTGGAGCTGGCACAATGTTGGCATGGGACACAAAGCCATCCCCGAGCACAAAGCCACCCTTCAGAGAGGAGAGCACCCAAAGAGCTGTGCTGGATAACCTGGGCTCGGTTCCACAGCCAGGGCAGCTGCTCCCCTTGGTTTGCACCTTGCCTTCTCCTTCAGGGGTATTTCGGAGCATTACCTTCATTTACCAGTTAAAGGAGTGCTTCCAAGGGTATTTTCTGGAGGTCATTGGCTGGGGCTTTATTCCCCACGTCTTGTAAACTTCTCTCAGGCTGCTGTGTCTAAAAGGAGAGATAAAATTCTGTAAGCAGCAGGATGAGCTGACCCCTGTGCTGCGAGCCGTGTGTGTGTTGGCTCCATGGTGGCTCTGGCATTTGCTCCCCTGGGGACAGGGGACTTGGGGACAGGACCCAGCCACCCCCTCCTCTGCTTCAGCACACCAAGTGAGCAACAGTTTGTCTGCACGCATTTGGGGGAAAACCAGTTAATACAACAATAGCACTAAATCAGGCACAGAACTTCAAGTACAATTCACAGCAAGAAGTTGTTAATACCTTTATTATGGGATAAAATGTATTCATGATATTAAAGACATCACATTTCTGCCCCGGTGTCACATTTTAGATGTAGCGTAGATAAATGATATATCACTGTAAGAGATCTACAAAAACCATTAGTAACCATGACATTTTGACGTCAGATTTTAAAAAATTCCTAAGTAATCTTTTTGATTTATGAAATGGTGTCCAGGTTCATCGAGACTGATCTCAGATTTATCACAGCCTGGTTAGAATTATTAATGATTTTCAATTTGTAAATCCAATGCCAGCATGTCCAAGTGCTCTCAGCAAAATCACAGAGAGCTGACAGGGAGATTTTGCTCAATCCATAGTTCTCGGCTCCCGCAGGGTTCCGCGGTTAACCCTCGGCGTGCGGGCGCGGGCGGAGCCATTGTTGTGCGGCACAAAGAGGCGGCCCCGCGCCGACCGCGGCCCGAGCGGCACCGGCAGCGAGCGATCCGACTTCCACAGGCTGCTGCCGAACACCCTAAAGACTTAAATTATAATGAGAAGAAAAGCTGAGCTAAGCCAAACCAGACAGGCTTGGGTAGTTCTCCCTGCAATTCATCACGGGAGCGGATGAAGGGAGGCAGGGGCGCAGAAAGCAGCAGCGGCGCGTCCGCATCCCTGAGCGGGAGCAGCTCCGGAGGGGAAAGCACAGCTCGGCCATCAGAGCCCCGGCAGAGCATTCCCTGGGAATCCACTCAGCCTCCAGAGCCCCGGCAGAACCTTCCCTTGGGAATCCATTCAGCCTCCAGAGCCCCGGCAGAGCATTCCCCTGGGAATCCACTCAGCCTCCAGAGCCCCGGCAGAGCATTCCCTGGGAATCCATTCAGCCTCCAGAGCCCCGGCAGAGCATTCCCTGGGAATCCACTCAGCCTCCAGAGCCCCGGCAGAGCATTCCCTGGGAATCCACTCAGCCTCCAGAGCCCCGGCAGAGCCTTCCCTTGGGAATCCATTCAGCCTCCAGAGCCCCGGCAGAGCATTCCCTGGGAATCCATTCAGCCTCCAGAGCCCCGGCAGAGCATTCCCCGGGAATCCATTCAGCCTCCAGAGCCCCGGCAGAGCATTCCCTGGGAATCCATTCAGCCTCCAGAGCCCCGGCAGAGCATTCCCTTGGGAATCCATGGCAGAATTGTCCCACCGATACAGGGAGGACTGGGGGACATTGGGATGCTGAGATTTCTCGGCAGAGGGAAGCTGGCTGCTCCTCCTGGGAGGGCTGAGCAGGCTCTGTGCCACCACCCCTGCGCCTTCACGGTGCCAGCTGCCACCACAGACACCACCGGGGTCACCCCTCGGCCTCCCAGGGACCTGCACTGCTTTGGTTTATGGGATGGTTAAAGGAAACCCACCACGATCCATTCTTAGGCTGCAGACAGACAAATTATTGTTTACTTTTTAAAATTCTCTGTCCCATTGACCTGGCTTTCCAAGACTTTGGGGAGGCTCAGGGTCTGCACTGGAGCCCCAAAGCCCCCCGTGCCCCAGGAGCAGGGTGACTCTGGCAGCCTTGCTGAGGGCTCCAGCCCATGCTGGGCACAGAGGCACAGCCACACAGCCCTGGGGCTCAGGTGTGTCACACACAGCCAAGGACACGGACCCTGGGCTGATCCTGCTCTGGAATCCCCACCCAGCCCCACACCTCAGCCATGCAGCCTTGATGAGGGCTCCAGCCCATGCTGGGCACAGCCCAGGGGCTCAGGTGTGTCACACACAGCCAAGGACACGGACCCTGGGCTGATCCTGCTCTGGATCCGCACTCAGCCCCACACCTTGGCCGTGCAGCCTTGCTGAGGGCTCCAGCCCATGCTGGGCACAGAGGCACAGCCACACAGCCCAGGGGCTCAGGTGTGTCACACACCGCCAAGGACATGGACCCTGGGCTGGTCCTGCTCTGGATCCACACCCAGCCCCACACCTTGGCCGTGCAGCCGCAGCCCGTGCCCCAGCAGCATTCACAGGTGCTGCTCAGCCTCCGGGGGCTTTCAGCTCCGCCCTGCATGGGCAGCAGGAAGACAACACTTCAAGAAGGATAAAACTCCAGCAATCCTCCAGCCCAGCACTGTCAGAGCTGCTCAGGCTTCCCAGAGGGTGCAGGTGCCTGGAGAGAGTTGGTGTCTGGTTTTCTCTCAAGTACTCCACCTTAATTGGGCAGGTAAAACTCTATAATTAGGGACCTTAGCTGGGGAGTTTTTCTAATCCATCATATCTGCTCCATTATTCAACTCTATCAAATCCACACACGCAGGGAGAAGCAGGACATTCTTCACAACACTGTCAATATTAATGTCTTCCCAATTACAGAGCATTATAATGGCAACCTGATGAGGAACTGTGACATGCTGCCTGCAACTTCCAAATTTTGATTAAAGCCTCCTTCAGGATGATCCCCTTTGATCTGTGGCACAGGGCTGGCCAGGCAGAGGTGAGGAAATGCTGCAGGGAGCAGCACAGTGGAGGCTCTTGCACCCACCCAGAACAGCTCACCTGCCTGGGACGTGGCTCCAGGGGAACCCAGCTGTGTCCCCACGCTTCCACACAGAATCACAGAATCAGAATCACAGAATCATGGAATCACAGAATCACGGAATTATGGAATCACAGAATCACAGAATCACAGAATCACAGAATCACGGAATCACAGAATCACAGAATCACAGAATCACAGAATCACAGAATCACAGAATCAGAGAATCACTGAATCAGAGAATCACTGAATCAGAGAATCACAGAATCACTGAATCACAGAATCACGGAATCACAGAATCACAGAATCACAGAATCACAGAATCACAGAATCAGAGAATCACTGAATCACAGAATCACAGAATCACAGAATCACAGAATCACAGAATCACAGAATCACGGAATCACAGAATCACAGAATCAGAGAATCACAGAATCACAGAATCACAGAATCAGAGAATCACTGAATCACAGAATCACAGAATCACGGAATCACAGAATCACAGAATCAGAGAATCACTGAATCACAGAATCACAGAATCACTGAATCACAGGATCACAGAATCACAGAATCACAGAATCAGAGAATCACAGAATCAGAGAATCACAGAGTCACTGAATCACAGAATCACAGAATCACTGACTCACAGAATCACAGAATCACAGAATCAGAGAATCACAGAATCACAGAATCACTGAATCACAGAATCACAGAATCACAGGATCATAAAGGGTGGAAGAGACCTCCAAGACCACCGAGTCCAGCCCTTGCGTGGTCACCGCCCTGCTCCAGCCTTCTCTGGGTGCTCTGGCAGCAGCAGGGGTGCAGCCCCCAGCACCCCCAGAGCGCTGCAGCTCCAGCCCCTCCTGGCTCTGCCTTCCACTCCCTTTTCCTCTTTTCCTCTGCCAGAGGAGGGTTGGGGCTGTTGATACCACGGCTGAAAAAGGGGCTTTGTTAAAATATTCTTCTGACAGGTTCATTTTCTGAATTCCTCTGGATTATTTCCAGCATTCCGGTTCCATCAGAAAAAAAACCCTTTTCAGGGGGTGGAGAGAGGCTGTGGGGCATTTCTTCCTTCTCATTTGGATGGTGAAAGTTAATCCTTTCAAGGTCTGGAACGACCAGAGCTAACTGTGATGGGGGCATCATTGCCAGGGCCAGAGAAGGGCTGGGGCAGAGCCTGGGAGCTGCAGCAGAGCCCCAGCAGCACGGGAGCTGCAGCTGCGCCTGGAACCACAGCCTGAGCCCAGGAATGCTGCTGGCTCCCTACATTATGGTGCCTTTCCAGAACAAATGGCATTCCAATGGAAAACTAACACGACAAGAGGTGCATGCAGTAATAACCCAGCGAGGAGGCATGGCTCTCAAGATATCTACAGGCCCAAGATTAAATGAAATTTTGACAGAGAAAAATATGTATTGGCAACATTTCTTGGTCCACAATTCAAAGAGAAAATTGAAACCATATTTCCGTAAGAATCAGACACTGGAAAGACGTTCTTAATAAACAAAAAGAGACAGGTCATGTAATTCACTCCCTTTTCCTCTTTTCCATTTGTTGGCCAGGAACAATTAAGAGTCGAGGAAAGAAGGTTTTTAACCGAAAATTTGTACTTGAACCTGATAAAATCAACTTGGAAAGAAGTTTCTCAGCTGCAAGGCTGAATATTTATGTCTGGAGATGTAAGGAACATTCCAAAACATTCAATAATTTTCAAGACCAAAGCTGCAGGGTTTGGGTTGGAATCGTCTGGTCTGCAGCCTCCTCTCCACCTCGCTTTTAAAAACGCCATCTGAGGAACCCAGGGACTGCTCTCCTTGTTTGGTCAGGGCCACGTAATGTCCCTCCTGGAAGGGCCAGGGGCTGCTGGAGCCCTGTGCCCATGGCAGCTCCCCACAGCTCAAATGCACCTGCACAGGTCACTCGGGTTCGGAGGGCTGGGAGATCTCTCCTCATGCAAGAGTCACTGCCCTGAGCTCAGAATTTTTTCCCCTGGATTTTCTGCTCTAATTGCTCCCAGGACACAAAGCTTTGGCATTTTGCATTCTTTTGTCCATTTGAAAATTCTCACCCTTTCTCCTAAGTGAAAACTGAAGGAAAACAAGGTAAATAATAAATACCAAATAATGGAAATCGTTAGGATCCCCACAGAAGATAACCTGGAGATGCACTGGCCACGGAGGAGCACTTTGCTGCTGCAAAGGTTCACGTCCAGGCCCAGAGGAGCAGAGCAGCACCCCGGGTGTGACCCCCAGCCCCAGTGAGAGCCCCCCGGCCCCTCCAGGCCAGGATCGGTCCAGAGGGACAGGGGATCTGTGCTGGTGCCACACAGAGGGGCTGGCACTGGCCCTCCTGCACAGCAGAGTGACATGGATTAGCGTGTGACAGTGACAGAAAATGGAAAAGAATGGCCCTGCAAATGCAGTTACAAGAGAAAAGCAAATTGATTTAGTGGACATATGAGTATTTTTGAGAGAGAAAGCAAGAGAGCTGCCTGACATATTCCAAGATACCCCACGATTGCCTCTCGTAAGGAGATGTCATTCAGATTTCCCTGAACTAGCCGTTAAATTAGTTCTATAAATAGCTGGGGCACTGGCAGTATTTACCGTGCGAGCGCCAGGTGAGGAGCTGCTCCTCTCACCTTGCGCCTGCCCCGCTGGAGGTTAACTCTGATTTCCATGTTAATGCCGCCTGGATCCCAACGGCTGCCATTTGTCAAATTAACATTCATTTCAACAACCCAAAAGTGAGAGCTTTTAAACATTAATTCACAACTATGAGCTCTTCTCAGCACATTATTATGTTACTGTGATGAAACAAACTGCCTATGGAAAGATATAGATCCTGCCGGAGCTGTTGGCACTGCGGATGGGAGAGGAGGCCGCTCTGGAGGCAGGGCTGGCCAGGCTGGCAGTGCCCACGGCCGGGTGCAGGCAGAGCTGGCACAGAGGGAGCCAGGAGCCCCAGATCCACTGCCCTTGGCATCTGCTGGGGCACGGTGCTCCCCAAAGCCACCGTGGGCAGCTCAGGGCTGTGTGTCCCACCCGGGTCCCTGTGGGGTTGGGTCTCTGTGGGTCTGGGTCTCACCCGGGTCTCTGTGGGGTTGGGTCTCACCCGGGTCCCTGTGGGGTTGGGTCCCTGTGGGGTTGGGTCTCACCCGGGTCCCTGTGGGTCTGGGTTTCACCCAGGTCTCTGTGGGGTTGGGTCCCTGTGGGGTTGGGTCCCCCCCGGGTCCCTGTGGGGTTGGGTCTCTCTGGGTGTGGTTTGGAGCCCCCAGCCCAGCTGGGAATGCCAGCTTGCCTCACCCGCCTGCCCTCTCCTCCTGCATGTCGTTCCCAGGAAAAGGTTTGCCAGGAGCCCTCTCCCACTGCCAGCATTTCCAAGAGATTATCATCTGAAAGATTGAAATCGGTGCTATTTTGAGTCGGCAATTATTCCAGCTCTCACCATGACTGATCAGAGCGCTGTCTCTGATTAACAAGACAAATTAGGGGAAGGGCCTGGCTGCGGCTGCCCGAGGCTGCGGACAAAGGCAGGATGTGGCCATGGGACACCCCTGGGCACGTCCTCCTCCCTCCATCCCGGGCAGCGATGCCGTGTCCAGGGGCGTGGATGGTCCGGCAGCCCGAGCATTTTCCAGTGGGCAGTGCCGGACACGGGGCAAACGCACCCCCCTCAGTGGTGGCACCGAGAGCCCTGTCCCCTCCCGGGCACCGTGGTCAGCAACGTCCCCAGGGGCTGGCACACCCAGAGCCTCCCGACGCCCCATCCCTCCCATCCTGTTTGCCAGAGCCTGTTTGGAGCTCCAGTGGAAGTCAGGATGAGCTGAACTGATGCGTCTCTTTCTCAGGACATCTCTGGCAACACGTGCCAGTGCTGCTGCAGGATGGGATTTGCTCTGATTTCTAGGAATGAGAAGGACCAGAGGGGACCCCCGTGCCCGAGGCTGTGGGCACTGGGCACCGTGAGGGCAGGGGCAGGAGCCCCGAGCTGCTGAGGCAGGGCACAAGGCAGCTGTGCCAGGGCTCCGTCCGTGCCAGAGCTCTGCCCGTGCCAGGGCTCTATCCACACCAGGGCTCCATCCGTGCCCGGGCTCCATCCGTGCCCGGGTTCCATCGGCGCCAGGGCTCCGGGACCAGGAGTGCCGGCCCACATCTGGCCTCCTGATGCTCCTGAGGGTCCATCTCCCCAGACAAGCACAGACAGATACCTACAACTCAACTACATCTGGAATAACCCCTGCCTGCTAACCAAATCCAGAGCTGTAATTCAATCAAGATGTTCTGCTGACACCGTGAACGGGCGAGCGGCGCGGAGCAGCGAGTGTAAATGCCAGCAGAACCGAGACTGAATTACAGCTGCACTGCTGCACCAGACACGTCGTGCTCAGACACGGGGGAACAGAGCCCTCTTTGTTAAACTAATTATTTTAATACATAGAAGGAGAGGACAGCAAGGACCTGTTAAATATTTACCATTTCAGGCCTTTTCTTGCCGGACATTTTTTCACTGTTGATATAAGCTGCTCTGTGCCGCAGTTAAACCTGCCCATAAAAATGGAAAGGTTCGAAGTGTGCATGACATATTTCAGGGGGACAGGGTGACTCCAGGGGCTGGTAATGAACCCAGAGCCTTTCACCTCTGCAGCACTGGTTTGGATCCAAGCACCATTCCCATCTGCAGGTGGTTTAGCTGCGTCCTGTGACGAGCTGGGCTGTTCTCTGTCCTTGAGACCAAGTGCTCCTCGGGGACACCTGGGGAAGGTCCCCCCACTGCACAGGCCTGGCTGTCCCTTCAGAGGGGTCAGGAGGGCAGGGGAGGGGGCTCCAGCTCTGCCTTCCACTTTTGGGAGCCCCAGGACAAGCACAGCCCATGCAGGAGGGTCCCAAACACCCTGAGAACCAGCAAATCCTGCTGCCACTGGAGAGCCCATCCCGGGAACAGGCGGTGCCAGGGTGGCAGCGCCAGTGGCACCGGTGCTCCTGTGCCAGGGGAGCCCATCAGGGGGATGGAGAATGTTCTGGAAAACCTGCTGCCACGGAAACAGCCCTGTCCTGGGCCGGGCATGTGGCACAGGCACTGCTGCCCTCCACCTGCCTCACCAGGCTCACCTGCCCTGGAGCTGTGACTGCCTGAGCTCACCTGGGCCAGGTGGGCAGGGAGGGCAGGTGACAGCCCGGGAACGAGTCCTGCTGGCAGCAGTGGCACTGCAGCCTCCTGGTGACGTGTCCTGGTGGCTGACCCCTCAGTGGAAAGCGTCTGCCTCTGACGGTGCTGCCCGTTCCGTCTGTCTGTCCGTGTGTCCATCTGTCTGTCCGTGTGTCTGTCTGTCTCTCTGTCCATGTGTCTGTCTGTATCTCTGCTCCCACCCCAGCAGGGAGAAGGCTCCGTCCTCACCCCAGCGGGGCGGGAACTCAGCTGCCCCTGCCCAGGCCAGGGCTCCTCCGAGGAGCTCAAATTCTGCAGATCTCAGCAAAAACGGTGGGAAGAACTCAAATACGCAGCAAGCACTGATTTTCCATGTGGATGCATTGCCATTAGGCTTACCCATTAATTAGAATAATAGTAATTGTTATGATAATGATGATTATAGAGACTACTTCGTATTTACTGAGGTTGGAAATATCTAAACCAAACCCTTGCACAAGCCGCATGCTTTTATCAAAGCCATTAATGTCTGAGATAACATTTTTAAATGCCAAATTTTCTATGAAAACGTATATTTATATCAAGAAAATTAAATTTCAGCTTAAGGTTCTTATTATAAATAAAAGAAAATAAGTCAATAAAACAATAAATATTTAACTGAATGAAGCAGAAATTATATCCAATTATATTTTCTTTAAAACCCAATTTATCTGCCAATATTTTCTTTAAATGCTCATGTTACTTTTTCACTTACTAACAATAAATGCCTGGATGCATTTCAAAGTGGTGCCTTTTCTATTATTTCATTTCCTGGAGTCCTCGGCTTGAAAGGACATTAATAGCACACTATAAATAAAAAAAAAAAGTTACTTAAGGATTTACAGCTGAGGATTTCTATGGAAACAAACCGGAGAGCGGAGTTTGCATCAGGGTGGGGGTGGGGGATGGAAACAAAGAGCTGGAAACGGGAACCAAACTTCAGCTGCCACGTGGCAGCCCCAGATCCCCCCGCCTGTGCCCGCTCTGCCTTTGGGGCACCAGGGCGGGGGGCACAGGGATGGCACCCCCAAAGCAGCCCCCGCGCCCTGGCGCTGCTCTGGCACGGGGACACGGGGACAGAGGGGTGGTTGGGGCTGCCAGGGGAGGCTGCTGCCAGAGCCCTGCCTGGGCCCTGGGTGAGAGCTGCAGGAGAGCGACAGCGAGGATCCCACAGAGCAGGGCACTGCGGGACACTGGGGTGCGATGGGACACTGGGGTGCGATGGGACACTGGGTGCAATGGGACACATGGACACCACAGGACACTGGGGTGCGATGGGACACTGGGGTGCGGTGGGACACTGGGGTGCGATGGGACACTGGGGTGCGGTGGGACACTGGGGTGCGATGGGACACTGGGGTGCGGTGGGACACTGGGGTGGGATGGGACACTGGGGTGTGATGGGACACTGGGGTGCAATGGGACACTGGGGTGCAATGGGACACTGGGGTGTGATGGGACACTGGGGTGCGATGGGACACATGGACACCACAGGACACTGGGATGTGATGGGACACTGGGATGTTGTGGGACACTGGGACACCACAAGACACTGGGGTGCGATGGGACACTGGGGTGCGATGGGACACTGGGACACCACAGGACACTGGGACACCACAGGACACTGGGATGTTGTGGGACACTGGGGTGTGATGGGACACATGGACACCACAAGACACTGGGATGTTGTGGGACACTGGGGTGTGATGGGACACTGGGGTGTGATGGGACACTGGGGTGCGATGGGACACTGGGACACCACAGGACACTGGGATGTTGTGGGACACTGGGACACCACAGGACACTGGGGTGTGATGGGACACTGGGGTGTGATGGGACACTGGGACACCACAGGACACTGGGATGCTGTGGGACACTGGGACACCACAGGACACTGGGACACCACAGGACACTGGGATGCTGTGGGACACTGCCAGGCCACGAGCTTGGGTCATCTCCTTCACTGCAGCTGCCTCTGCCCCGTGCTCATTCACCCTCGGAGCCCCTGAGCACCAGCCAGCAGAGGGGAATGGCTCCACGGGCAGCTCTCGCAAATGGGAAGCGGATTTCCAAGTGAGAGGAACCAAAATGGCTTGCATAACGTAGGAAACAATTCAACAATCAAAAAATCTTTCACTACTTAATAGGATTTTATAAATTGAATTATCCGTGTAAGCGCTGACAGTCCGAGCCGATCAATCAATTAAGGGATGCTGGGCTCGAGCCCCGCTCGGGGAGGGTGCTGCTGGCAGGGCACCTGCTCCCTGCCCACCCCCAGAGCCCAGGGCCCCCAGGGCATCCCCACCGTGGCACGGGGCCTGCAGGACAGCCCTGCTCCGCCTGGGCAGCCCAGCCTGGCATTGAGGGCCAGCTCTGGGACATGGCCCAGCTCCATGTGTGCAGCCAGAGGGCCTGGGGACAGGCAGGGCCCGGGGTGTCCCCTCTGTCACGGGCGTTTTGGGGACTCCTTGGAGGCTCCTGCATCTCCCTCTGCCCCGCAGTGCACGTTGGTGCGGAGGGTGCAGCGGGTTATTGATGGCGTGTAGGACCAGGTGTTCACAGACGAAAGGTTAGTTTATTAATCCTCTGGGAGACCTTATGAAAAACAAATTCAGGTAAACAACATATTTTTCTTGACTGCTTTCAAGATTTAAGGCAGGGATCCTGCTCTTGGAGTCTCTTCGATGCATTTCCATTGCACTCTGTTATTACATTCTTCAAAAAAGAGAGATTGCTTCTCGTGCCACGTTCTGGGAGAGAGAAACCTAATTGAATCTGCTGCCCATGTGGCTGGACAGCATCTCCTTCCAGGTTATGGATGGGCTGGAGAGTCTCAGAAGCACATGGGCAGTGCCATTGGAAAGGCTTTGTTCTGCTGGGTGCCCGCAGTTCCGTGCTGTGTCTGTCCCGGGCCCACCGGCTCAGCTCCTGTGGTGCCCAGCCTCCTGTCCCACAGACATTCCCAGCCTCCTGTCCCACAGACATTCCCAGCCTTCCTGCCCACAGACATTCCCAGCCTCCTGTCCCACAGACATTCCCAGCCTTCCTGCCCACAGACATTCCCAGCCTCCTGTCCCACAGACATTCCCAGCCTTCCTGCCCACAGACATTCCCAGCCTCCTGTCCCACAGACATTCCCAGCCTCCTGTCCCACAGACATTCCCAGCCTTCCTGCCCACAGACATTCCCAGCCTCCTGTCCCACAGACATTGTGGGACAGAAAGCAGGCTCTGGTGTGGCAGACACAAAGCAGGCTCTGGTGTGGCTCTTTGTCCAGCCACGGTGGGGGAAGATGGGTTTCCAATGAAGGCCCCTCTGTGCCCCCTCCAGGCAGGCCCTGGGGTCGCTGGGGTCTCTCGGGGTGGCACAGACACTTCAGCCCTGCACCCCCAGTGTCCAGAAGCACCTGCACCCCTCCCAGCGCTGCCCTGGAGCCCAGCACAGAGCCCACCGAGAGGAACCAGCTCCCAGGAGGCTGCCCTGGCACCGGCGGGGGCCGATTTGATGAGGAATCCCACAGGGAGTGCCAGACACTGCACAGTGCTTTGTGTAAGCCCTGAGCACGGTGCTGAGGAGAGAGAAATCCCTGTGCCCTGTTTATGACCACTGGAACTTGATTAAGCACTGAACTTTAATTAATTGAGTGGCTTGGAGTAATAAGTTCTGCAAATTTGCTTGGTCCAATGAAGAGGTGAGGAGTTAATTGCCATTAGCTGTCAGGTGTGAGGGCCAGCCTGGCACGAGCCCCACCATGGATCAGACAAGGGACAGACACTGGCGCTGCCTGGCCTCGTCCCCTGCTCTGAGGTGTCCCAGAGCCCTCCCCATAGCCCCAGCCCCTGCTCTGGGGTGTCCCAGAGCCCTCCCCATAACCCCGGAGCCCTGACTGGAGCCAGAGGGGGCAGCGAAGCCCCCGCCAGGCTGGGGAAGCTTCCCAAGTTCGGCTCCCCATCCCCTTCCATTCCTTCCCCCCAAGAGTCGAGGCCCAGAGGTGAATCCCCCGAGTGCAGCACGAGCTGCAGAGCCAGGAGCAGAGGCTGAGGAGGGAAAGGGCAGAGCAGGAAGGCGCTTCCCACCCAGCATGGGCTGGAACACGAGGGCCAGGCCCCGGCACACGTGCCCTGCCTGGGCTCCAGCGTGCCTCTCCTGCTCCTTAAATTGATTGGCACTTTCTATTTGAGGAAAAATGAGTTCTTAAAATTGAAATACTGGTTATTGTTATGGTAATACAGCAAGGCTGTGGCAGCAGAGATTTTAAGATACAAAAAAGGTTCGTTTGAATCAAGCAGCTGCGAGGTGAGTCTATATAAAGTACTCAGGACTAATGAGTTCCGAGGGATCTGCGTATCGGGTCTGGACCCCTTAATGCTGCTGATTCAAGTGGTGGGTGCAGGTAATCACCAAGATAACCCGAGGCCTCTGGGATCATTACTGCTTTATCACATTTTGTATAAAATATTTTCGGCCTCATTTAGGATGTCAGCCTCTATCAGACGTTTCCTGGCGCTCAGAGCCCGACGCAGCCCCGCGGCTCCAGCGTACCTGGAACCCTCCCCATCCTGCCTGGCCCTGCACACCTGGAACTGCGCTGCTCTCTCGGGCTGGTGTCCCTGGAACCCTCCTGTCCCACCAGGAGAGCACCCGGGGCACCCCAGACTCCCTGAGGGGGCCGTGGTGCTGAACAGGAGATTTGTGAATAATGTGAGAACAAAAGTATTGAGCCGTATTAGCAGGACATAGTGACTGATTCCCAACATCTGTTATTGCTTTCTCTCATCTGTACCTGAAATTAGCAATTTAGAGCCCATACCTTTATTTGGAAAATAATAGCACAGAATTATAAAAGTTTAATATGCTCTCAGTAAAATGAAAAATGAGCAGTTATGATATTGTCTAACACTTTCAAATGTGTTTATTAATTCATGTTTTAAATCATAAGTTTCATTCTGCAGGAGAGTCATACACAGCAATAAGCAAGTTTTAAAATATTAATGAATAAACAATATTTCTCTATTGAAATATAACATGCTTCTTTGAACAATGTACCAATGGTAATAAATCACAACCAGCAGAAAATTGCATTTCATATTTAATACAACTTGAACTCTGCCTTTTTATAAATGATATCTTTTTTGTTTAATTGGCGTCAGTTCAGATCTAGCAGATTGCTAATAAAATTCTGGATTTCCATACTTAATGACGCGTGCTCTTTATGCTGAATTTTACCACGAAAAATGCAACCTTTCACTATACGAATCGCAGGCGTTAATAGGTGATCTCGCAGCACGGGCAAGGGCCCCGCTGCTCTCCCAGAGCCTCCCCCGGGCTCCCCCGCAGCCGGGGGTGCCGTGTGCCACAGTGCCCGCTCCGGGTGCCATCCCCAGCGGGCCCAGCGTGCCGGGCTGCGGGACGAGCAGGAGCAGGAGCAGGAGCAGGAGCAGGAGCAGGGGCAGGGGCAGGGGCAGGAGCAGGAGCAGGAGCAGGAGGAGGAGGAGGAGCAGGAGCAGGAGCAGGAGCAGGAGGAGGAGGAGGAGCAGGAGCAGGAGCCGGAGCAGGAGCAGGAGCCGGAGCAGGAGCAGGAGCAGGAGCAGGAGCAGGAGCAGGAGCAGGAGCCGGAGCAGGAGCAGGAGCCGGAGCAGGAGCAGGAGCAGGAGCAGGAGCAGGAGCAGGAGCAAGAGCAGGAGCAGGAGCAGGAGCAGGAGCAGGAGCAGGGGCAGGAGCAGGAGCAGGAGGAGCAGGAGGAGGAACAGGAGCAGGAGCAGGAGCAGGAGGAGGAGCAGGAGCAGGAGCCGGAGCAGGAGCAGGAGCAGGAGCAGGAGCAGGAGCAGGAGCAGGAGCATGAGGAGGATGAGGAGGAGGAGGAGGAGGAGGAGGAGCAGGAGCAGGAGCAGGAGCAGGAGCAGGAGCCGGAGCAGGAGCAGGAGCAGGAGCAGGAGCAGGAGCAGGAGCAGGAGCAGGAGCAGGAGCAGGAGCATGAGGAGGATGAGGAGGAGGAGGAGGAGGAGGAGGAGCAGGAGCAGGAGCAGGAGCAGGAGCAGGAGCAGGAGCAGGAGCAGGAGCAGGAGCAGGAGGAAGGTCCCTTCCCCCGGGGTCCCTGGCCCGGAGATGCGCCCATCGGGGACAGCCCTGGGTCCCCACCCAGCCCGGGAGCAGGGGCTCGCCCAGGGGCATTGGGCACCCCCAGCACCCGCCCTGGCACCACGGAGAGGAATGAAAGTAATTGGGTTTAATTAGCCTGTGTAAACACGATCCTTAAATTCGTTGCCACATGAGGGTTTTGGCAGTCTCCAATAAATTAATCCTTTTTATTATATCGATGACAGGAAGATGATCAAACAGGCTTTGATATAGATTTTGGGATTTAGCACCTAGCAGCGCTCTGACACGCTCGAGCCTCTCCTGCTGCTGCTGCTGGAGGCAAGAGCGGGGCCGCAAACAGCGTCTGCTCGGGCTGCTCCCGCCGCAGCGGGCCCGGCCGGGCGGAACTCTGGAGAGAAGTTTGTCTTCGGGATTTGTTGGGTAAGCTGGGCTCGCAGAGGGCAGCGGAAGGACAGGACAGGGGTGGGAGCAGCGGGCACGGCCACCAGGCCCCAGGGCTGAGCGGAGCCAGGGGCAGGCCCTGCTCCGGGCCCTGCCGGGCTCTCCTGGGCCCGGAGCCGTGCAAAGCGCTCCGAGCTGAGCCCCGGCTCTGCTGGTGCTGCAGGAGCCCTGGCACTGCAGGACACTGGCACTGCAGGAGCCCTGGCACTGCAGGAGCCCTGGCACTGCAGGACACTGGCACTGCAGGAGCCCTGGCACTGCAGGACACTGGCACTGCAGGACACTGGCACTGCAGGAACCGTGGCACTGCAGGACACTGGCACTGCAGGAGCCCTGGCACTGCAGGACACTGGCACTGCAGGACACTGGCACTGCAGGAGCATTGGCACTGCAGGACACTGACAGTGCAGGAGCCCTGGCACTGCAGGAGCCCTGGCGCTGCAGGAGCCCTGGCACTGCAGGAGCCCTGGCACTGCAGGACACTGGCACTGCAGGAGCACTGGCACTGCCGGACACTGGCACTGCAGGAGCCCTGGCGCTGCAGGAGCCCTGGCACTGCAGGAGCACTGGCACTGCAGGAGCACTGGCACTGCAGGGCACTGGCACTGCAGGAGCACTGGCACTACAGGAGCCCTGGCACTGCAGGACACTGGCACTGCAGGAGCACTGGCACTGCAGGGCACTGGCACTGCAGGACACTGGCACTGCAGGACACTGGCACTGCAGGAGCCCTGGCACTGCAGGAGCCCTGGCACTGCAGGAGCCCTGGCACTGCCGGGCGGGTGGTCCAGGGCAGGGACGCTTTCCCAGGTACAGCCCAGACCTGGGGCTCGGCTCAGCAAGGATGGTAATGCCAGCTCCGTCCTCCCACTGTCCCAGCTGCAGGAAGGAGCCAGGGGCTCTGTAATTCAGGGGAATCGACTTCAGTGTCAGACAGGTGCCCCGGGGTGCCCACAGAAGGTGAGGGGCCCCATGTCCCACCTGGGGAGGACTGGAGATTGGTTCAGCTACTGTGCCATGCCAGGTGTGCCCATCCTCCCTGGGCATGATGGCCCAGCATCTGATGCACACTAAACCTTCTCCAGCCCCTGCAACCAAGGAAAGGATCACTGGATGGGAATTCTAATCATATATTATATTACCATGTCATATTAGACTAATAAAACCCTAATATGATACAGGAATGGGGAGCATATCATAACTCCTCTGTGACTAATACAATGCAGGCAATAAATCACTCCAGGGCTTATCCTTAACAATTGTATCAGAGCTTTCTGTGTCACACTGATAACTCAGTCCCTCTGATCTAATGGTTCACTTTTCTTCACAGTCCATATGGCAGTGACATTAAAGCTAATGAAATAAAATAAAATTTGCCAATCTTTGAAGAATTCCATTCTTTAAAAAAGATGTATTTTATTAACACAAACTGGAAACATCTTCAGTTACTCGCAGTTACTTTTGTCACACTGGAAATGCATGGCACAGACGCTGGCAGTGGCATTGCACCTCAGCTCACGTGTGGCCAGGACATTGCTGCAGGATCACACGGTGCCACCCAGCCGCACACACGCAGGGCCAAGCCAGCAGAGCTGTGCCCACTGACCCAGCCCCGTGGGGCACAGATCCTGCCATGCCCCGTGGGGCACAGATCCTGCCATGCCCCAAGGCTCCCCCGGCTCTTCCCCTCCTGAGCTCAGGATCCCTGCGAGGCCAGACACACAGGGCACAGCGGGCACAGCAGAGCTTGCCACCTCTCCACCATCAGCTGTCAGAGGAAGGTTTGCTGCTCTCGGGGCTCTAGGCTGTGGGGCTGCTCCCACGGCTCGGCAGGTCACAAACCAGAGGCACTGAGTCTCCCCAGCTTCTCAAGGCTCGCTCCTCCTGCAGGACACCCTGGAGCAGTGGCTGTGCCACGGTCCCCACGGTCCCCACGGTCCCCACGGTCCCCACGGTCCCCACGGCACAGCAGGTCAGACGGGGCTGGGGCTGTGCAGCCCTGCCCAGGGAGCAGGTGGGTCTCTCTCTCCTGCAGACACCCTGGTGCCTGTCCCAGTGACGGATGCCTTAGTCAGGTCAGCGCTGAGCACAGGGCATGGCGATTCCTGGCACCCGCTGCAGATCCTCCTTTTGGTCCTGCTGTGCTCCACACGGGGTCTGGGGCTGGCACCTCCCGTGGCTGGTGGGCTCCTGCTGCAGGGTTCTGGTGTGCCCAAAGCTCAGACGTGGGCGCCCGGAGTCAGGATGGTGCTGCTGAGCTGGCGGGGTGGGAGGGCTGAGGGTCTCCTCCCCCGGTGAGAGCCACGGTTCCTGCGAGGCTCCTGCAGAGCGTGGCTGCTGGGCGAAACACAATACACCATCAGCAGCTTGATCCTAGTACTGGTGCTGGCGGTAAACCTCCCTGATGCGTGATCGGGCCTCAAGGATAAGATGTTTATTATTTGCCATGGAACCACGTGGCTGCTCTCCAACGTAAGGAAAAGCCAAATTGCACTTGTAATTCAAAGGGACCCAAAGCCTTAATGCTGCAAAGCAGCAGCTAATGATGCCCAGCGGGCGTGGGGCACGCAAGGGCGGCCCAAAGGTTGTTGATGGCCTTCCTATGAACCTCCTCAGTGTGTGACAGGTCCTTGCCTGTGGCCAGCAGAGATGTGATCAAGATGAGGGACGTCTGAGTGTTCATTACGCTGCCTACTACGCCTCCGCTGACACACTTTACATTTAAAATATAAAATACCATTTCCACTGAGCTGTAGCACGAACACTGAGCGTGCGGACTTGGGGAGCTCCATTAGCAAATGCAAATTGTTGGGTGCTTTGTCCTCAGCATGCAGAAGTCTTCGGCAGTCCACAGTCCCCACCTGCCCCAGCTCCCTTAACCGATAACAAAGGCTTTGCAATGCACGTCTGGCTCTTTACTTGTTTATTTAAATGCACCACCTGTGGAAGAAGCAGCACTGTTCAATTGCAAACCTGCTCTGTGAAGAGAGCAGCAGCAGTCACTGCTGGGTGACAGCGTGGGTGCAGTGTCACCACGGCCCGGGGCAGAGTGGCAGAGCAAAGGTATTTCAAAGGTATTTTACAGAACACCCTGATACAAGAATTGTTGAGGAAAGCCGAACCACTGAATCATGCCAACAGTTGTTCAGCCCCCAAAGGAGCACTGAAGGCTTGAGCAGGGGAAGGAAGGAAGGAAGGAAGGAAGGAAGGAAGGAAGGAAGGAAGGAAGGAAGGAAGGAAGGAAGGAAGGAAGGAAGGAAGGAAGGAAGGAAGGAAGGAAGGAAGGAAGGAAGGAAGGAAGGAAGGAAGGAAGGAAGGAAGGAAGGAAGGAAGGAAGGAAGGAAGGAAGGAAGGAAGGAAGGAAGGAAGGAAGGAAGGAAGGAAGGAAGGAAGGAAGGAAGGAAGGAAGGAAGGAAGGAAGGAAGGAAGGAAGGAAGGAAGGAAGGAAGGAAGGAAGGAAGGAAGGAAGGAAGGAAGGAAGGAAGGAAGGAAGGAAGGAAGGAAGGAAGGAAGGAAGGAAGGAAGGAAGGAAGGAAGGAAGGAAGGAAGGAAGGAAGGAAGGAAGGAAGGAAGGAAGGAAGGAAGGAAGGAAGGAAGGAAGGAAGGAAGGAAGGAAGGAAGGAAGGAAGGAAGGAAGGAAGGAAGGAAGGAAGGAAGGAAGGAAGGAAGGAAGGAAGGAAGGAAGGAAGGAAGGAAGGAAGGAAGGCGATGGCCCAGCAGCTCTCACCGAGCCACGCTCCAGCCGGGCAGGGCTGGTGCTGGTGAGCGCTTGGCCTCCTCCTGCCTAGCTGCACTAACCCGAGTGGTGAGTAGTTATATTTATCAAAGACCATTTGCTGCAAGTGATTAACGTTAATTTGATTTCCTGTGAGTCAATTTCCTTGAGATATGGTAAATAGGCTATTACCTGTTATTGACCTTTACTTTATTAAAAAGACTTAAAATTAGCATTTATATATATACGTCCTTCCAAAAAAGTTTTTTTAATAAAGAAAAATATTTTTATAATCGCATTAGACTTGCTAGCTGAGGCTATAGCTCCAAAGTTAATGTTAAATAAAAATGGTAATTAAGAGTGAATATGATGATGGTTTTTAAACTCATCTAAAGGCCTGACCCCTTCCTTTACCTCTACTTGATTTGTGGCTCCCAGGCAGAGCAGGGCAGCGGCAGAGGCAGGCGCTGGCAGGTGGAAGCCTTTGCCCAGGACGTGCCTCTCCCAGGATTTCCAATTCTCTCCTGGCAAGAGGGCACAAGGACCTGCTGGTGTTTACAAAGGGATGCTCAGCTCCTGCTCCGTGCCAGCTCGCTCCTCTGGAGACCGACGCATCTCCTCAGGCTGACTTGAACTGAGCAGGAAGAAATTACGTCAACGTTTGATCATGAAAGCAAAAAGTTTATTCATGTTTGAAACTACATATAACTACCACGAGGAAGACTTTTCAATCCAGGGTGTAATCCAGTTAGAAAGTAACACGAAACGGTTTAATACATTAGAATCACTGCCACAAATTATTTTCATGACTCAATCAGTTTCAGAATCGCATACAATACAAAAGAGAGAGAGAAAGGGCCCCTGCAATCCAGGGGGATGTACAGTACTGAATACTGAAGTCTGTATGCATTACAATTAGTTGTTGGTTTTTGCGTGTATTAGTAACAAGATGAAGAACATTCAAAATGCTTCTCAGTATTTACAACAGTTGCACTGTTTTGTGTCCAACCTAAGACCCCATGTTTCCACTTCCGCTTCTTTAGCAGTTGCCAAGGCAACCCTGATTTGTAGGAGATTACAATGTACATTACATTTCGTGGGGAAACAAAGAGTTAATTACAAGATGCAAAAAGATAAGAAAGAGACAAACTACAGCGTGAGTATCGTTCAGAGGTAGTAAGTGAGCACTCTAAGCTACAGAACATGTTGAAAGTCTATTGGTTTGTATGAGTTCGCATGAGGTAATAAAGCTGTGTTTGATTGGTGAGATGTATAAATACTCTTTTGCTACACTATGTACAACACTCCATATCACGGTGCTCTTTCCTTTCCTTTTCCTTTGTGTGTGGTTTGCTGCCAAGCAGAGGCACCAGCCCTTGGCAGGCGCGGGTAGCACCCAGCTCGTACTGTAAAACCCCGGCTGGTGGCGTGCACAGAGACCAGCAGCAAGAGTCGGCATCTCCCGAGAGCAACCTGTGTCCGTGTCGGGATCCGAGGGGAGGCTCGGGCTCCGGGGGGCTTTAGCAAGAAATGATGCTCCTGGTTTCCAATCTAATTTGTAAGACAATAGATCTCAACAAAAATGTGACGAATAAGGATTCTTAAACACGACCATTGTTAACCGAAATAACTGAACAGCTCTTTTTATTCCAGCTCTGTGAGAGATATGAAAAGATGAAACACAATCAAAGTCTGTGATTCCTGTCGACTTTCCATGGAAAAATGCACACGATTAAATTTGGGTGAGGCGGTTCTTTGTGTCTGCTCTTGCTACTGAGGTTAAGCTTGTCCTGTACTTTTACCCTTAAGGCCAAGTAATTGGCAACTGTTAGACCAACATCATTAAAACTGCTGATAATAAATTATGATAAAATAGTTACAGGGCTATAAACAATGCTAAATCTTGGCCTAATTGGATAAAGTGCTTTTTAAGATTGTGTGTTTTAAGTATAAATACAAATGATTATGATACCTTTAAAAAACAGATTTACCAAGTTTTCTAATAAGACAAGGTTTTACAGTAAAGCTGTAGGTGGTTGGCTACAAAAAACTCTTTCCTTTTTCTCCTGCAACTCTGAATGCGCTAATCAAGGCATCTCAGCTCAGGGAAAAAGTGTTGCTAGGAGATTAGTTAGAGGTATCCGAGTGCACACTTCCCGGCCCTTCTGTAGGGGAAGTCACAGAAGATGGAGTGGTTGCGTCCTGCCAGCCTCCATTAGCCTGCAAAGGCAAAAACAAGTCAATTGATACCATTGCGCATATTAATTACACCGCGGCCGATGGCGGGGCTGCTCGGGAAGGGATTGTCCCGCACTCCGCAGGGCCGTGCACGGGCAGGGAAAGCAGGAGCCCTTCAGCCAGATGCTGCCTGCAGCCAGGACTGTGGGATTTCTGCAGAGATCATCCCTGTTTTAATGAGGAGCATCCCTTCACCGGCGCTTCAGCCTTTTCCCCTGAGAAGACAAGCCCGGGGCGATCCGTGTTTAACCCCCGCGTGTCCCCTCACTTCCCCAAGTTCGGCATGGCCTCTCCCCAGGGCAGAGCTGCCCCCCGGTTCCCCGCACACGCCCCCCAGCTC